>PVLC010011023.1:0-23452 GCA_004027655.1 Graphiurus murinus
CGGTACTGGGGATTGAACTCAGGGGCATTCTACCTCCGAGCTATACCCCCAGCCCTATTTTTTATTCTTTATTTTGAAACCGAGTCTCACTAAGTTGCGGAGGGCCTCACTAGGTAGCTGAGGCTGGCTGCGAACCCGGATCCTCCGGTCTCAGCCTCCCGAATGCTGGGATTACAAGCGTGCGCCACCACGCCCGGCTAGGAGTGATGTTTTAAATGCAGGGGACACTGCAACTCCCCTGCCTTTCAACAACATCCTATTACTGTATTTTTTAAACATATATATATATATATATATATATATATATATATATATATATATGATAGATAGATAGATAGATAGATAGATAGATAGATAGATAGATAGTAGTTCTGGGGATTGAACTCAGGGGTATTCTACCTCTGAGATACATCCCCATGCCTTTTTATTTTTTGTTTTGAAACAGGGCCTTCCTACATTAATGCAAGTCTCAGCAAATTTCTGAGACTGGTCCCAAACCTGCAATCCTCCTGTCTCAGCCTTCCATGTCCTGGGATTACAGGCATATGCCCTGCTTCTATTATTCTTACATTATAGAGTTTGCTAAGGCTTAGAAATAGCCTGCCTTCCTTCCTTCTTTCCTTCCTTCCTTCCTTCCTTCCTTGCTTCCTTCCTTCCTTCCTTCCTTCCTTCCTTCCTTCCTTCCTTCCTTCCTTTTCTTCCTTTCTTTCTTCCTTCCCTTGTATACTGGGGATTGAACCCAGAGACATTCTATCTCTGAGATACACTCTCAGCCCTATTTCATTTTTTTATACTGAAACAGAGTTTCACTAAGTTGCTGAGGCCTTCCTTAAATTGTTGAGGATGATCTTGAATCTGTGGTCCTCCTGTCTTAGCCTCCTAAATTCTGGTAATACAGGAGCTCACCACCATGTCCAGCTTGACTCAGTTGCTTTCTATTCTGATCCCATCTCATGGCACTCTCCTCCTCCCTCCCATCCTCAGTGATTTGGGTGCTCATTCTCCCACACTACTGGAGGTTCATCACCCTCTGGGTCCCGCCTCCATCTACTCTTATGCATCCATCATGTCTTGACCCAAATACTGTTTCTTCAGTGAAGCTTCTCCTCACAGACCAGGTCAGATCCTGTAGGCAACTTCATCATTAAATATACAACAATGGGGGTATTATTTATGGGCTAATTTTAACATGTTCCTATTTCAGGAGCAGCACACTTACTGGTGATGTACCCAAGGGGAAGCCCAGCAGGCTTTCTAAACCTTCTCACCCGAGTTGACTGAGTCAGTTTCACAGAACTGTTTTCTGAGATCCCGAAATAGAATGGAGTACTGGGGTCTATGCCGTAACCATCTGAGAATACCCAGAACTATTGTTCACTATCACAGCTTTTGACTAGAGATCCAAAAGACAACTTCAATACCACCTTTATTGAATTAATTTGCCTAATATAATTTTCCTTTTCAGGGTCGGTGGCGAGGTCCATAGCAGAGTGCTAGAGCCGGCTAACCTCAGCACATCTGCTGTTCTTCCCCATACACCCACAGAAGAGAGGGCCAGGTGTCTTTCTAGGAAATAGAATTTTCTGAATCGTTCTCTTGTCATGCAGTGCAAGCTGGTGGCAATAGCCACACATAATTTGAAGAAAACAGCCTATAAATAACCATCACTCAACTACTACAATCTCATAACATAAACTGGTAAGAAATCTTCCTTTTACCAACCGCCCCCCCCCACTTCCTTGCCACTTTCCTCTTTAAAATTTACTGGTTTTATGGGCTGGAGATGTAGATCAGGGATAGAGCACTTGGTTAGTATGTTCGAGGCCCTGGGTTTGGTACCCAGTACCACACAAAAAATATTGGTTTTATATGTGGATGTATGAACACACATCCTCACCACTCTCCATTTTTACCCTGAGCCAGTCAGCTGATTACTGTTTGAATGTCATTGTGATGAACTTTACAGTCACTGTAGAACAGGACCTGTGAGGTGAGGCTTTTGAATCAGATGGTCCTCGTTTCAAACTCGTGGCATTTTACAAGCGGTGGCATCTTGGACAATTTGCTTAAGGACTCAGTTTCCCTTTTATGCAACCAGTATAAACAATAATACCTCTGGTGTTGTGAGATGTTTTCCACCTAATCAAGGGTAGCACATTGTACAGTATATGACACATAATAAGTAAACATTAACTATTTACTTTTCAATTATTTTGCTTTTGATAGTTCTCTAATTAATAGCCTTAGAAAGCAATGTGATTTAAATTCTTTAAGCAGTCATTTATCGATCTAGTGTCCTCTCTCCTCTGCTGTTTTCCCCACCTGCCTCTGATGGGACAGAAACTTGGAGTTAGAAATATCCCAGGAAAGCCTAATTGTAGAGGGGATCCGGACTTAGGGGTAGGAGACCTCGTTTTGTTAATATATTTCTAGTTCTCATGTTTGATCACTCTGTTTTCAAGTGGCATCCATGCAGAAGTCATTCTTGAACACATATCATATGAGGCCCTGTTACCAGTCAGTTTTGTCCTCCCCAAATTCCTATGTTAAACTCCTGGCTGCCAGCCTCAGAAGGTGACCTGATTTGGAAACAGGGTCATTGCATATGCAGTTAGTTTAAAATGAGGTTATTAGGCAGGGCTTTAATCCAATGCAACCAGTGTCCTTATATAAAAGGGGAAATTCAGACACAGAGGCCCATGCATGGGGAGAATACCATGTGGAGACGCAGGCAAAGGAATGCCAGGCTTCCTCAGGCAAAGGGTGCCAGACATTGCCAGCAACCACAAGAAGCCATGGAAGAAGCTGGGAACAGATTTCCCTTCACAGCCCTCCGAAAGAACCCACGCTGCTGACACCTTGATCTTGTACATCTAACACGCAAAACTGGAAGACAATACAGTTCTATTGTTTATGCCACTCAGTTTGTGGTACTTTGCTATGGCGGCCCCCGCAAACTAATACAGGCCAAATATATTACATGACAAAAGAATTGCTCAGGAGATAAATGCGGTGAAGTTATTTCCCCTGCTTCAAAAGGGTGTAGCCTAGTGAGCCAAACACATTCCACTTCCCCAGCACTTAATGCTTAATGTATCTTGGGATGGCTAGTTGCAGATTTTCATTCCCTCTCCTGCCTGCTAACTTCCACAACTTATTTTCTCTGTCTCTTAGAATGCTCTGACTGGAAGTGTGTGTCTTGATTCTTTAGGATGAGCATATATATATATATATATATAATTTTATCTCCACTCAATACTCCTGCAACAGGAAAGAGCCAGCATTATGCAGGAAGAAAAGAAAAGCAGATTAAGAGTAAAGAAAGAAGAAACAGCCCCCTTTCCTGTGACATCCATAGAGTTGGATCTCAGAGTCTTCCCAGGAGTATTTAGTATCAGCTATTACTCTTACATTTTTCCATCCCTACAGTATTCTGGTTGCTGGGAAGTTGCTTCTAATTTTGAACTAAAAATTATCTTTCTGAAACTCTAAAACTACAGCAATGCAGATTAACACCTTCCGGCCCTTCAGATAATTGAAAATTGATACTAAGTGTCCCTTGAGACTTCTCTCTTCTGGAGATTGCACCAGACTTAGGACTGAGGTGGCTTCTGGATCGGTGCCTATTGAACGAAAGTCCAAAATAGAAGCCTTTTAGGGACGTTCATTGCATTTCCAAGGTGCATCCGCTAGCAGGTGCTGTTTCCACTGTAGCATAAGGAACCTGGACCTGATTAAGGTAAACTGATTTGTCTGAGTTTACACAACTGAGAAGTGGCAGATGTAGGATTCCTACACTGGTTTGATGATAACCCATATTCTGCTTCTACATACTCAAAGTCAACTTTTTCAAAGGATGAGTCTGATTTGCCCTCTCATGCTAGTGTCAAGTCTTTATCATGCTGGTTCATGACTGCATGGCAAAACAACAGGGCTGTACCCTGCACAAACAAGGTCTATTCAACGTGCTCAAGCACCAGCTGGTGCATGGCTTTGGGTGCCAACTGAGCCAGGCAAAACAGCCTTGGCGGGCAGCTGTTGCCTCATCCAGCTGTCCAGCAGATGAGACAGTGAGCAGCAAAGTGGACTCAGGATTTCTGCTTCTCTTTTTGCTAGTTGAATATCAGAGCAATCAAACTGACAAGTGATGTTGTTTCTAAAATAGAGGCCAGGTCGACATGACTGTCAAGAATTGCCCCTGTATGATGTAGTGGGGGGAAGTTGCTGTTACTGGGAAGACTCTGAGTTTCACTCTCGACCCATCATTGACTTTCTACGTAAGCTTAGGCTAGACACTTGGATTCTAAGGGCCTAATGACATTATTTAGAAAAACTCATCACAGTTTCATTGGACAATGAAATGTGTTTGCTTAAAAACTATTAGAAACATATAAGGTAAGAATTTTAGGTACTTGCTTTGACGGTTAAGAACAATTATTTGAATAATGGTAGTAAAAGTAGAGTATTTGGGTAAAATCATAAAGGAAGAACTCCTCAAACTCAACAGAGTAGATTAGAGGACAGAGATCTGCACATCCCCACCACTATACTACATTAAATAGAAGAGTTCTGCTTTTCTGTGAAATCTATTTGCCAGTGATTCTGTGGGTATTTTCAGAATAGTTCCATAGTTCCAATTTTTTTTTTCATTTTGACTTTGGTGTATTTTTCTGATTGTTTATTCATCTTCAACTGTTAAGTCAAATCATGTCTTTATAAACTCTATTGGGATAGGAGTGTTGCCATTACTAAGAATAAATAGAAAATAAATAGGATGAAACTCGATGGTGATTCAGCCACTGTTTTTTTTTTTTTTTTTTTTTTTTCATGAAGCAGTAGATTGTGAAAGATTATGGGTAATGCTTCTGACTCATCAGTGTTATAAATTGTGATTCAATTTTATGCTACAAACATAAAATGTTAAAGCTTGATGGAACCCACTAAATTATATAATGCAAAACTCTCACTCTAAGGAGAGCTCATATTTAGAGAGTCAATATGGAAAAAGAGAATGGACATTTATGAAGCATCTTAGGTCTTTTTGCTTCCTAAAACTAAATGTGATTTTTTTAAATTTTTTTTTCCTATTGGAATTTGTCCATTCCCCTTCTATGACACTTATATTTCTGTGTGTATATGGATGATCTTCTATGCAGGCATAGTGGAAAAATATTTTTATTTAAAGACTGGATTTGTGGCAATTCTAAGAGCTCCCTCATTAAGGCATTGGATTCAGCATTGACTCATAGATCATGGACCAAGGTGAGACCCAAAAGAGTTGTTTTTTAAGCACTATTAGATGACTGATATACCAAGGTCCTTCAGAATAAGTCCTTTGACTTAATTCAACAAGGACTTATTTGTTCTTATGGCCTCATCTATAATCTAATGAGGGGATACTGGCCATCGACACTAGACATAAGTTTTAATTGTACCTTAGTAGTATATTTCCTGTTATTGAATTAAATTATTAGCCCAAGATTATAAAGGTCAACGAGATGGGATGGTATAAAATAATGAATCATTTTCTCCATTTGTTGATGAATTTCTGTCCACGTGTTCATCCATAATCACCTTTAACAACCTGGTAATATTTCTATGAAAGAGAGACCATTCTTTTGTTTGTTTATATTTAAGTTGACATTGTAACTATATATGACGTTGATACAGAAACTCATCAACCTTAGAATTTGGTTTTCCGTTTTCTTGACTATCATCCATCAGTCTCCTTACAAAGTGATGTCCAGATCAACCACATCCCTTTAAGGGTGTGCCTGCCTTTGCCTATGTATGGCTTACTCTAGCAGATGTAATTGGAGGGCAGCTGAGAAATAATTCCTGTCTTTTAAAATGTCTCTGATTGGCATCCATCTTGGGGATTCCACATGACAACACCACTTCAATAACTAACTCCTTTAGGAAGATTAGTGGGAATCAGCTATTATTTGCTAAGATTTAGTACATAAAAAGAATGCAAATAAAAATTTGCAGAGAAGGCACATGGGTGAAATTCAGAAGAAATCAGGAGTCATAGTAAACCAGACACAGACTGAGTGACATCAAAACACTTCATCCCCGGGCAATGAGATGTGACAACACTTGTAATATGTTTTCTACCAGAGAAGCTCAATAGAGATCCAGTGTCTAGAGTTTTTACTAGGGGCAGGGGCAGTCACTTAGTCATCTTCTGCTTAGGACATACCAAAATTTCAGGCTTCTTAAAAAGGGGGGGGGGGTGTTCAGAATAAACTGTAATGTTTGCAGAGTTTAGACACATTGAATCCCTCTTATCAGAAAAAGAGGGACCTTCCTGAAATCTGAGGGCCTAGATACCAGCCAAAGGCCCAACGCCCCAAGGATAGCGGCCTCAGGGCTGCCATGCGAATTCTTGTCTGCTTATTATCCTTCAACACTGGCATCATCTACTTGGTGTTTACCTTTCACTGTTGGCTGAGGAGCACACTTGACCTCTCTGCCACAGGTAAGGATTCAATGATCCAGGAAAATAGATTTCAACTTTTTTATAATACTTTTCAATTGCCTACTGTGTTTCACTAAGCCTTGGAGAAGGTACAACAGAGAGCTACATCCTCTGCTACCAACAGGCTTTTGGCCAAGTGAGAAGTTATTAACTTGTGTTAGTAAGCATAACACAAGCTCAGTAAACCAAATATATTGAAACTGGAAAAACAAAAAGGTGAAAGATCATTTTTAAATGGGGAAAGATAATAAAGACAAGAAGTGAGCAGGCAGTGTTTAAATGAGGTCTTGGTAAGAATCACACAGTTTACAAACCTAATTTTATCTATCTTCATATCTTCATTTCCAGGCCTTATATGGAAGTATCTTGAGATGAAGTAGTTGAAGAAGACAAAGAAAGAAGAGGAGGACAAGAGGGTGATGGTGGATGGTTTAATCCTGTTTCTCACTTTATTTCCTCTATTTTGGAAGATATTTTAATAAAGGATGAATGCCCAACAATTAGATCATCAGTAAATAGTGTGGGTTCTATTTCTCAAAAACTTTATGGAAGCAGCTTTAGGTTGTAGAAATAAGCCTGATAAAGAATCAGGGAATGTGTCCACCATCTATATTGGGCCTCTTTTCTCCAAGACTTCTTATAGCAATTATTAAATATAATCCATGCCTCTTAATGTGAAAACATGCCATTATTTTAACTCATTCTTGAACGAATAAGAATACACCATACAGGTTCTTATTGCTATGTAACTAGAGACCCAGAAAGCTAATGGTTTAAAAGAACAACCAGCCATGATTCTGTGAGTTAGGAGGATGGTCCTTCTGGCCTACGTTGGCTTAGATGATCTCTATGGGACTTGATTGAGCATCCTTAGTCAGCTGGGGAGTCAGCTGTTGGCTTGATGAGCCGGATGGTCTCACTCATATGTGCAGCTGTTGGCAGACTGTTCTTAGAGCAGTGGGGGTACTAAGCCTCTGTATCTTAGCATTCAGCTGGCTCCCAAAGTCTTGCTCTTACACTTGAGACTTCTAAGTGTGCAGAAAGGGAAACTGCATATGGCCCAGCTAGAGGATCCAGGCCACTAAAGGAGTGTTCAGCAGTATTATACCCCAAAACTCTTTTCTGAACTATTTCCCAATCTTTGTATAAGATCTATATTTCCCACTTTGATATACAATTCCATATCATATGCAAGTTCCCACTGTTATGTAATACTAATGCATAGACAAGTTTTATGTAACTCTCCCTTTTTCTATCACTCCCATCCTTCCCAATTTAGACCTTTTTGGATAGCTGGATTGCACTACATCTGTATTCCAAAGAGTGCATTACCCCTCCCATAGGGTTTTTTCATTCCATCTCTTTAAAAATATTCTTCCCACTGACCTCCTCTTCCTGAAATTCTTCCTCTTTGTAAGACCCAGTGAAAATGCAAACACTGTACATCTTCTTTTGTCTTGTTTGGCCATGCTTGTGTGATCTTCCCGTTTGGAATCTTAGTCACAATGTGCACTAATCATATTACTCTTAGTGTACGCTTCCAGTACAGTAGGTAGACTATACATGTGCTAGAATATAAAAGCACTTACAAAAAAAAAAAAAAGCCGGGCGTGGTGGTGCACGCTTGTAATCCCAGCATTCGGGAGGCTGAGACCGGAGGATCCGGGTTCGCGGCCAGCCTCAGCTAACTAGTGAGGCCCTCCGCAACTTAGTGAGACTCGGTTTCAAAATAAAGAATAAAAAATAGGGCTGGGGTATAGCTCGGAGGTAGAATGCCCCTGAGTTCAATCCCCAGTACCGCAAAAAAAAAAAAAAAAAAAAAAAAATGTAAAGCATAAAATGTAAAATCTCCTTCTAGCTTACACCCTCTGTAGAGCTGTAGAAAAGTTTTCAAAAACACATTTGCAAAGAAAACATAGGATGTTTGCTGACTTGAGTTGAAAACTCAGATTTTCTAAGAGACCATTTTCTTCATGTTTTTGAGTGGAACTTGTGTACCATGCCTTTCCCCATAAGAATCTTAGACTATATTTTCAATAATAACAACAAAAATAGGACTGAAGATAACATTTTCCATCCCTCTTTCAAAAACAGAGCTTCCAGGGCCCTTTGTGAAAGAGGGTAGGAGGTGAAGCAAAATCGCTTGTGAGGACTTATGAAGGTGCTGTCCCATTTCCCTGAAACCTCAGGACTGACTCACTCCTGCTACTGATCTGTGGGCTAAAGACCCACCCATGCCTACCTCCCTTGAAGTCTCTGCCGGGAGGACTAATAGCAGTACTTTTCTTCACTGATTTCCTTATTTGAAAACTATGAAGAGCCTCACTGATAGCTGAGACTCTTTATAGTTAGTATGCAATGACTGGTCCCACTCCTCATTCTTGAGCTCCAACGGAAGTTGTTGCTCCTACTCTCTGCCATTTTCTGCATTTGGGAGTTGGTAGGAAATAAGCTCACATACTCAGATACTCTAACAGCTAGAGAGAGAAGATGGGGCTCCTGGATATCACACACACACACACACACACACACACACACACACACACACACTATAAACAAAATCGAACAAATTTTTAATTCTTACCGAACAATTTAATTTATTTTGAAATTTCAGGAACTATTAAAAATAAAATTCATGCTCCTGTACACTGTAGTTTACAAATACTAATATATTGTCAAGGTTGTCTTAATTTGACATAAAAAAAAAAAACAGAACTTTCAGGATCAACTTGAAATCTTGCTCATTTCCCTCACCAATCTCATGACTTTCTCCCTCCCAATGTATAAAAATTATTATGCAGTTGGTGGCTTTCTTGGGCTTATTTTATTCATTTGCTTCTTACATATGCTCATAAACAACATCCTCTCTTAAGCATTTACAAACAGCTTAAGATTGTATTTAATATTGTCCAACTTGGTTTTTTTTTTTTCAACTCAAGTTTTTTAGCTCAGCCCTTGAAACACACTTAAATTTAACCAATTCATTTCAGTGCCTAATATTTTTCTAAGATATAAATTGAAAAATATAATTGTCAGGAGCAGTGGCATGTGCCTGTAATCCCAGCTACTCAGGAGGCTGAGACATGAGGATCACTTGAACCCAAGTGAATGAGACTAGCCTGGGCTGTGGAGAACCTTATCAAAAGGTTCCTGGTTACTTTAACTTTACCAGATATTGCCATACTTTCTGTGCTTCTTACTATTCAACAAACGTTTTTCCTGTCACTCAAGTGACAATCCTAAAATAAAAAGTTGAGTTTTGTCCCTAAAATATTAAAATCTATTAGTGACATACAATTGTCAGCAGAAAATGATCTTAGCTTTGAGGCGGACATTCAATGCCCTCCACACTGATGTCTACCTACCTCTTCAGGGTTAGCTCACTCACCTCTTATCCTCTAGCAATACTAGTATTGAATCATCGCTCACTTCATGATGGCGCATGGAGTTTATTGCCCTGGCCCCTTGCAATAAACTCCTTTCCCTTCTTGAAATTCTCTCCCTTTGCTTGTGTAGCCTCATTTTAGCCTTCAAAACCTATCCCAGGTCCACCTTCTTTAGTGATAATAAAAATAGGTAACATTTATCAAATACTGTCATGTGGCTGAAATTTCTCTTTGCCAGTGTGCATTCCCCAAGTGCTTGGCTTAAATAAAATATGTGGAGATCTTTACAAGCATTCCCAGGCACACCTACACACTCCCTTCCCTACTCCTCCATTATTTTGCCTATATTTATTTGTTATTGAGTCTACATGAAGAACAATGATAAAAAAACCCACAATGTTTTTTATTTATTAATTGTCTGCTATTACCTTTATCACTCATTTTGCTTATATTTTCCTGTTTAAAATCATTTGAAGAATTACCATTACTAGTCATCATTTTTCCAGGAGGATGTTGAGGTTCTGCTAACTGAATAGTCTATCCTATTTTTATTCTACTTTACAAGTATTGGTTTACATGTCCATCCTCACCATAACCACCATATACAAATACTTTTATAAATACCTTGAATAAGGTACTACACTGCAAATTCATACTTGTAACTTTAGTACTTAGCATAGGGTAAAAGCTTGTTAAATAAATTAAGCATACTTGGTTATGATGCGTCTTTTTCCTTTCCTGGAAGCCTTACATAGGGAAGAATTTATGAGTTCTAACTATTGGGTACTTCTGCTACCACTAACACTGGTGGTATAGGCATTTTGCCAAATGTGAGTTAAAAGCCACCTTTTGATGTTAAAACCACTCTTTAACAACCAAGTTGTGAGGCCACAAAAGCTTCACATGTTCATCCCACTAGTTTCACTGACAAATCACATCCTTCCTTTCCCAGGGTTTAACAATCCCTCAAACTCATTTGACTGAGCTAGGATCCAGGGTCCAGAATTCACTGGTAACAAAAAGAGAGAGGGTGGAAATGTACTGCTAGCTCTCCTGATGTTACATAAAGTTAAAACAAAATGGATTACTACCTCTAGAGTCTGCACCTCATGCAAAGAAGTGTCAGTAAGTTTTTGTAAGAAAGGCTCATTTCATCTGGCTAAACAGATCTGTAGCCTCATCTGTGGCTAAGAGGAAGCAAGAAGATACTTGGTCAGATATAAGCACAACATTTAGGGCAGACACACATAGGAAAATCTAAAGGGTGGAAAAATATCAGGATTCTAAATCCACTGCTCCTGCCTTAGCACCACCCCCTGAATCCTTGGCAGGAGCTCATGAACTCAGGAACACAGACAGGAGACCTAGTAATGTGCAGTAGGAAGGATTTCTGGAGATGTTGTTGTTGTTACTAAGGATTGAATCCAGGGGTATTCTACCTCCGAGCTACACCCCCAGCCCTATTTTTATTCTTTATTTTGAAACAGGGTCTCACTAAGTTGCGGAGGGTCTCACTAAGTAGCTAAGGCTGGCCGTGAACCTGCCATCCTCCTGTCTCAGCCTCCCAAGTACTGTGAATACAAGGGTGCAGCACCACACCTAGCCTCTGGAGACATCGTACAATCTTCAATCTTGTGACTTTTTATGTGTGACTCCTTTCCATGAAGAAACCTTGATTTGAAAATCTGCATCCAATTGGAACATATAAATAGAGATACCTGGCTTGAGTATGTTGTAGATAGACCTTGTGAATTGATCAATTTGTCATTTTTATCAATAGGGATCCTTGGTGATGTCTTTCTAAGTTGATACTTGAGTACTTGTCAAACAAGAATATTTTACTAATGAAGTTTTCTTAAAATCTCAATTGTATCGGTGATGTCTTTCTAAGTTGATACTTGAGTACTTGTCAAACAAGGATATTTTACTAATGAAGTTTTCTTAAAATCTCAATTGTATCCCACAAACATACACAAGTATTGTTCGTTGTTATTTTAAAATTAAAAATAAGTTTTTAAGTTTAAGAAATACATTCTTAAGTTGGTAGAGAATTTAAGTCAATGGCTTAAGTGCATTTAGAATGGATTAAATGTAACATTTAAAACAGACCAAGTATTATGCCATATACCATATGTATGTACAAATATTACATCATTCGATATTTTTAAAAGGTAAAAACTCTAGTGAACTCTATGACTTGAAAGTCAGCAAAGTTGTTTCTGCCACATTAAAAAGAAAAAAAAAAAAAGATAAAATGGCCACTATTTTAAAATACCCACTTGAAACAAGGCACTTGGCAGAGACATATTCCTTCTATGCTCCCAGGCACTTAAGGCATCTCTAATTCTTACAGGGAAGCTGTGAAGTATGTGTCATATACCCCCATTTTGAAGATGAGCAAATGGAGTGTTAATAACTTGTGAAAGACACCACGCTCATGGGTGTGATGCTGTGCCAAAATCATAATGTAAGCTGGGGAAATCTCACAATCACACCACCTTTTATGGGAATCTCCAACACAGTTAGGCTGTCTAACTGCCACTTGCCCATGGATGACATTTTCAAAGAGCCCACAAGCACAATTGGCCTGTCACAGCATGACCTTCTCTTCAACCCAGATCCTTGGAGGATTTTTTCTTTTTTTCTTTAGAGACAGGCCAGCCTAGTATCTGTCCTAGATATATACCATGTTCTGAGCTGCTTTAAGAGAGAAGTGCAAATCCAAGGGTGTTTGTTTGTAACTGATAATACACAAGTAATGAGAAGCACAGATCTATACCTAGCTAAAGTAGGTGGTCAACATTCCAGTAGGATGGTAAAACAGGAAGGCTGGAGGTATTACTTTAAGTTGTAGAAGTAAGATGAACTCTATTTTGCATTCAATGTCTTTTACTATTACTAAAATAGAGAGAGAGAGAGAGAGAGAGAGAGAGAGAGAGAGAGAGAGAGAGAGAGAGAGAAAGGCATAAAGTGTGTTAAGTAAAAGCAATGGTCAAGTAGAGGGCTTAAACAATCTCTGTTCCAATCTTTCCTTTACAAACCAAGACTGAAGCAATTTACTTAGCTTCTCTGAGCTTTAGTTCCTACTTCAAAACCTGAAGATTACATCTTCTGTGGTACCACTCTGGTAAGAGACACAGCTTAATGATGATCAAGACTAACAACTCTGGACCCAGACTATTAAAGATTAAAACCTGGGCTCCTCTGTTTCCTTTCTTGACCTGTAAAATAAGAAAAACTTTAGTGTCAACTTCATATAGTATTCATGGGAATTAAAAGCATTCATATAAGTGAATATATATTGGAATTGTACCCAAAGCAATGTAGGGGCCATGCATGTATGCTTTGTAAATAATAAGTAAAAACAATGGAGATGAAATGCTTAGCTCCATTCCGCTAGATACTGACCTTGAGTTGGCAATTCCTATCTCAAGATGGCATTCCATGATATTAATGAGGAAGAAAAACACCCTCTATCTCACTAAAACAACTAAGCCATAGCCAAGGTCACGACTAAACTTGAGGTGCCTTTTTGTCTCTTGGGAGGTAGAATCTATATTTATCAGCTCTTTCCTGTCTCCACTCATTTTGGAAAGTACTAATTGAAATATCCCAGTTACCGATGCATCAAGATTTTAAAAATCAGAACATTTTGTTTTTAATGGCTTAATTTTTCTGTCCCAAGTATCACAATTCCAGTTATTCTTCCTCTGGTCCTCATATACATATTTGATACTGAAGATAGAACCCAGGGACATTCTACCCCTGAGCTACACCCCCAACCCTTTTTATTTTTTAAATTTTGAAACAGAGTCTCACTAAGTTTCTGAGGACGGCCACTAACCTATGATCCTCCTGTCTCAGCCTCCCAAGTACTAAGATTACAGGCATGCATCACCAGACCCAGCCAGTATTCATATTATATGTTCATAAAATGAGAAGTATAGCTACTCCCATAATTGCTTAACAAAACTAGAAAAGTTCATGCTCAGAACTGAACTCTGATAATAAAAGATCTAGAAGAGCCGTTGAGAATGTGAGTGAGTTCTGGAATGAGATTAGTTGGTCAAACATCCTGACTCTACCATTTCCTTTATATATGGTGATGAGAACTGTACTTCATCTCTTGGATACCTGGTTCCCTTTTCTATACTATGAAAAAAAAATCATAGTACTTAATTCAGAGATCTGTGTGAGAATGAATGAAATAAGTTGGGGGAAAGAGCTGACATGCAGTAAGCCTCCAATAAATGTTTGCTATTAATCTAGCCTTGGATGCTAGATTAGTAACAAACATTTATAAAGTATTAAACATTTAAAGTATCAAACATTTAAAAGTACTAAAATTAATGCTTGCTGGTGAATCAGGAGATATGAATTCAAACATGTACATAGCTACTATCCAGAGACAACTATATATTTTCATTTATAAAATGAAAACATAAGTGCAAAACTCTCTTTAAACTAAGCATTTATAATTCTCTTTACTTATTTAGGTATTTCCAGCCCATTTTAAAAATAAGCATTGCAAAATTAAAAAAAAAAAACAAAACAGAATTCAAAACAGTATTGATCTAGTAGGTGAAAAGATGGTTTAACAGGAACATAGTCCCTGTACTTTAAAGATGTTTTTCAGTATATAAACTCATTAATGTTTTCTCAGGACTAAAAGAAATAAAAAACCTGAAACCAGTCCAGACTTTGCATTTCTCACTATGAGAAAAAAAAATTTCCTGCTGTTGAACTGTATGACATTTAATGACACGTGGTGAAAATCTTATGGTAGGCTCATACCCTTCTAAGTGATTCATAACACATTTTCTAGAAGAAAAAAACACTGCCCTATAAACCAAGGTAGACCTTCTGAGAAAATGAAAGGATAGAGGGCTGCTTTGTACATTTGGAAAGGCCCTTCAAAAGGACCACCTCCCGGGTCCTGGTCACCACCTTGAGCTTCCGCAAGTTCACTGTACTTTGTATTGTGTTGTAATTAGAAGACAGTGTACCCATAATACGGCAAGAAGAGTTCTAGAGCTTATGGAAACTACCCAAGTATATACACATGCATTACGAAATACTTAGCACATTGTGATATTTATTGATGACTTTTATTGTTTTTTAAACTGGAAAATTACAGACACAATTGAAATCTCAGCAGTATTCGTCCTGTTTCCATCCTCCCTCCATTCATTCCAGAGTTAATGATGATCCTGAAATCTGCCTTTTCTTTCACAATAAATGCCCTTCTTCCATCATTGAGAAAGAGCATGGTTCCTTTTTAAATATCCTGCAAAGCATTTTTTAAGCCAATAAACAAACCAATGCTTATAAGTTATGCTTCTCAAGTCTATTTATATTGATATAAATGTTAGATCGAACCACATGAAATTGCCAACAATCAACTAACCTTGACTGTAATAATAGCACTCATGTGAGTACACATGTACATTTCCTTCAGTCTAATTGCTGCATTATACTCTGCGACTTTTAAAATTTATCATTTTATTGTTAAGTATTTCACTTGATTCTAATTTGTATGATTGCCAACTGTTTGGTAGTTAATGTGCACATGTCTGTGTCAACAACAATTAGAAGTTTGAAAATTTACCCTGTTTGAAGCTTATAACCACAGTTTCATGAGTTCTGGCAAAGCAAGAACACTCCTGAGTCAGAGTCAAAGTATTTTCTTACTCATGGCATGGCGAGGAGCATGAGAATTAGTAGATTTGAACTAATTTCCTCTTCCTCCCCAATTTCTTTGGGAGCAAACTGTAGGAGCAAAACAGTAGATTTTCATCACACCTGTGGAATCCCACCCTTTGAAAACCTCAATTTTTTTGCAGTGTACTATAGGCAGATATGCTGGACCTTGGTCTCAGAGGGAAACTTCACTGTCATTGTACTGGATAGTAACAAATCTGCCCCCTGCAGACAATATGTCTTTCTTTCGTCGGCTTACTTTAAAAATATCTTTGATTTTCTGTTTACATCCTCGATGCTTCCTATTAAACAGTCTAATTTTTCCTAATAATCTCCTGGTTGGATGTGGATATTTAACAGTAATAGATATCTACACATAGAATGATTGAGTATAAAGTTTGTAAATCAATGTTTCTTTTCAAATATTGACAAATTACAGAGTGACTATATAAATTTGCAGTCACACATTCAGAATAAGACTGTACCTCTATTTTCTCAGTACTTTTCTTTATTCTTCTCTGAGAGTGGACATCTCTTTTTTTAATGTTAATTTATCCAATTCCTATCAATATTAAACTGATTTGTATGTTTATTGGCCATTCAGTTTCTCTCACCTGTGCATTTTCCTTTTTTCATGCTTTATCATTTTTTCTACTTGTAGTTTATTAATATTTTATTGACATGTAGATGTCTTATGTATTCTAGATACTGGTATATTTTTGTTAAAAGTTTATAAATATCTTTTTATATTAATCTTTCAATGCTAGTTTATTTATTACATCTTTTGTAGTTTATTTTCATTTTAGTACAACTATACTTGATAAACTTTTGACTTGTGTTTTTTTTTGCTAAAATAACCTACTAATCTTAAAACAATATCAATGTATTTTTTATATTTTCTTCTGAGGGTTGCAAATATTGCATATAGGGCTTTCATAAAAATGGAATTTATTTGGGAGTATTATCTAGGAAACGTATCTAACTCTTTTATTAGTGGTATCTTGTAATTATATGTTACAGTGAGGTTAGGAGTGACAAATACATACATGCATGCATAATTTATTGTGTGTTTCCTTCCAGTTCCCACCTCGCCCTCCTCCATAGATAATCTTTACATTGATACAAGTGACTTCATGTATGGACCGAGGGTTATTTGAATGGTTTCCGTCATCGGATCTCCCCCCTTTATCCTCTCCCCCTCCCTCTCAATATCCCCCTCCCCCAATCCTCTAGTGTTTCCCCTCTTTGATCTGAGGTCTTTGTTTCTCAGTTTCTCTCTAGCTTAAAGATATGAGTGAAAACATATGGCCCTTTATTTTCTGTGGCTGGCTAATCTCACTAAGCATGTTATTCTCGAGTTCTTTTTATTTTCCTGCAAATGGCACATGATTGTGTTCCTTTTAATGGCTGAGTATAATTCCACTGTGTGCATATAGACACCATAATTTCATAATCTGTTCATCTGTTGATGGCATTATCAGACAGATAATGACATGTTCCAGTACCAGTTGTTGGCAGTTCCATTTTTCTCCACTGATTTGTAAAACTCTCTCTCGTAATTAAGTCTTGGCATTCAGTAAGATAATGTAACCGCAGCTCTTCCAATCGCTTTTCTTCAAAACCACTTTGTTGACCCTTCAGCTTTTATAACTCCATATGCATTTTAGAATAAGAATTCTCTATGTTTGATGATATTTTAAAAGTATGTTAACTTCTTCTATAATTTTAATAACTTTTGGACTGATTTAAATGTTCATTTCTAAGATAAGTGAGGCAAAATCTACAATGACCATTATGGGTCAATAGCTCCTTGCAATTCTGAGAAATGTTGCCATGTATATTTTAAGACTATGTTGTTGTGTGTGAATTCATGATTATTATATCATCCAAGTGGTTTTGTTTCCTTTTTTTCTTTTACTAAAGATAACCCTCTTATTCTTCTTATTTCTTTCTGACATACATCTAATTAATTTTATAACATATTCAATTACTATACATTACTATATACTATAAACTTAATTTTTTTCTAATGTTGATTAAGATACATTTTTCCATGCTTTTCTCTTTCAAATTTCTCTCTAACTCTTAAGTATGCATTCTCTTAATAGCTCAGAGCTGATTTTCTATTTTTAAAAAATCGTTGAACTCTGCTTTTCTTAATGTGTGTGTTATAAGACTAAATTGTTTTCCTCAAATTCTTATGTTGAAATCTTAACCCCTAAAGTGACTCTTTTTTGAGACAGGGCCTTTAAATAGGTAGATGAGGTTTAATGAGGTCATAAGAGTGGTGACCTGCTAGGCATGGTGGTACATGCTTGTAATCCCAGTACTTGGGAGACTGAGACCAGAGGATCTGGGTTCATGGCCAGCTTCAGCTGCTTAGTGAGGTCCTCTGCAACAGTGAGACTCTATTTCAAAATAAATAATAAAAATAGGGCTGGGGGTATAGCTCAGAGGTAGAATGCCCCTGGCTTCCATCCCCAGTATAGCAAAGAAAAAAAAAAGAGAAGTGACCTAATTCAATATGATTTGTTTCCTTACAATAGCAAGGGACACGAGTGATGTGTACACAAGACTGGGTGAGGGACTCAGTGAGAAATGGCCACTTCTAGCCAAGGAAAGAGGTCTCAAGAGAAGTCTGCTGATATCTTGATCTTAGATTTCCAGTTTTTAGAACTATGACAAAAATACATTTCTGTTGGCTAGGCCCCCCAGTTTATGGTATTTTGTTATGGCAGCCCTAGCAACGTGATATAGTATGTTTAACCTATTTTACTTATTGGGGCCTAAATAACTCCCTAAAAAAAGCATCTATCTTCATTATCTATGTTCTAAGTACATTCTCAGAAACTTCTCAAATAGTAGATTGGGTTTTAAAAACATCTTTATTACTGATCAAAGCCCAGGTGAAGAGCAAAGGGTAAGAGGCTTGCTGACACAGAATGTAATCATTATGCAAACTCATCAGGTCCCAACAGTGTAGACGGAAGTGGTTTTTCCTATGGGGAGACTGTCAGGGATTCAGGGAGCTTGGGAAGACTCTTCCCAGGGGCAGCAAAAGGAGGGTGCACTTCCAGTTACTCTTTCTAAATTGTCCAGTCAGATAAGCCACTCCAGATCAGGGGAGAAGGGATAGATTGGGGTATATGTGAAGAAAATAACTTCCCGTGAAAATCTCAGGAATTGAACAAATACATCTCTTGCTTCTTTCTCCAATTTTATTTAACTCATTGAGATTACCTGTAAATCTTTTATTGGAAAAAAAAAAAGTCAGGGGAAATGTGACCAGCAGTTCATTAGAAGAGCCCAAGGAACCTCCAAGAACCTCTGCTGTACATTGATCAATCCAGGATCGAATTTTATCCCCAAATTAAGTTATAATAATAGCTCAACATCCAGTTTAAGAAATGAATTAGAGATTCTGTGAATCCTTTGCCTAAGTTTCCTCATGTTATATTTCTAAACACATACTGTGTCCATCCATATCAACTGCAATAGCATATCAGAATCCCTGCACTAAGCTAAATCCCACCATCAAGATAAAACTCTTAAACACATTCCAATAATAAAGTGCAGCATAAATCCCCCAAACTCAACCTCGCCCTCTTGCTCTGGACCATTATTAGCTCCCTGGAAGAAATGGAATTCCAAAGCAAAAATTTCATGTGCAAGAAGTCCAAGAGAATTAAAATTAACATCTAGTTATTCTTAGTTAAATTTCAAAGAATTGAAGCTCAAACCTTATTCTCATCCAATTTAGAATTTTGCTTGTCCCTAGCTAGAAGGGTTGTTCACACTCAGTAGAGTTGGGGTTTCTTCAACAGCTGTAGCTAGGCTATCTCCTCCCTAAAAGATGAGTATTTATGAGTATTTACAAGATCCTAGAAGCAAAAATAATTCCATGCTTAGTTTCTACTATGAATGATTTTACTGTAATTAAACGTTCTGGTTTGAGATAATAATAGCTCAACATACAGTTTAATGAATAAATTAGAGATCCCATGAATCCTTTGCCTAGTTTCCCCTGATGCAGCATCTTGTGACATTATAGCATATGACGATGAGGTTATTTGCATAGGTAGAGTCAAAGTAAAGAACATTCCACAGGGTTCTTCGTGCCTTTGTATAGTCACATTACTTCCCATTCATAGCCCTTGTTAACCCTTGTCAATCACTAAATTGTCATCCATTCTCTATACTTCTGTCATTTCAAGAATGACATACACATGAATCATATAGTGTATACCTGTGAGAACTGGCTTTTTTGAACCAAATTCACAGTTAGTTGGTTTTTATTGCTGAGTAGTATTCAACAGTATGAATGTATCAGTTAATCCTTCACACACTGAAGAACATCTGGGTTGTTTGCAGCTTCTGATTATCATAAATAAAGCTGACATAAGCTTTTGTGTATAGGTTTTAAAGTGAACACAAGTATTCATATCTTTGATGTAAATACTCTGTAATATGACATCTGGGTCATATGGGACTTGAATGTTGTGGTGTTTTTCTTTTTCTTTTTCCTTAAACGAAGTGTTAAGCTACTTTCTGGTTGACTATACCATTGTACATTCTTACTGTGTGTGTGTGTGTGTGTGTGAATAATCTAATCTTTCTGCATCCTTCCCTTCACTGAATGTGTGGTCACTATTGGTGCTCTTAGCCATTTTGATGCATTTATTGATGGCCAATTATGTTGACTATGTAAAGCAAACATACAAAATCTAGTAGAACTAATAAGCAAGCGAGATCAGAACATCTCAGGATGCAAGATTTAAAAAAAAAAAGAAAGAAAACCATTTGTGTATCTGTATACTAGTGAAATGGCTTGGATAAGTGACTTCCAAAGGTCCAAGTGTTAAAGGACTGGTTCCTAGCCAGTGGCAGTACTTGGAGGTAGTGGAACCTCTAAGAGGTCTTTGGGTGGCTGGGGGTGTGTCCCAAAGGGAATTGTGGGAGTCTGGCCTCTTTCTCTGACCAGCCATGGTTGCTTTCCAACCATGAGATGAGTGTTTTCGCTCTGCCACACACTTGAACCAAAATAGGGCCTAACTTCAGGCCCCAAAGCAATGGGGCCAACTGATCATGGACTAAACCCTTCAAAACATGAGGGAAAATTTAACTTTTCTCTTGAAGTTGATGATTTCAGGGATTTGTTATAGTGATGGAAGGCTGATTAACACAACTTATGTGGGCATAAGTTAAAAACATACCACTTAAAATTGCTAAAAATGAAACATTTGATGAAAACTTCACAAAGCATGTTATGGATTTTTACACTGAACGTTACCACCAAGGAATCAAGAAACACACCAATGCAAATATGCCTGACGCTGCTTTGACAAAACTGCTAAAGTAATTCAGTGGAGGAAAGAGCCATTTCATCAAATTGCAGAAGCAAGGGATATTCGTATGCAAAAGGTGAATCTCTACCCTAGTCCCACACCTTATAGAAAATTTAAAATAATTGCAGTTTTATTTTATCACTTTTTGTAGTATGCTTTTTGTTTCCTTTCTTTGCATATTGCACTGGGTAGAACTTCCAGCGGTATGATGGATAAGAGTAGTGAGTGTGGACATCTTTGCTTTGTTACCAATCTTAAAGGAAAAACATTTGACTATTTGTTATTATAATGTTAGCTGTAGTTTGCTGTACACACTGTTTATCAAGGTGAAAAGTTCCCTTTATCCTTATTTTTTCAATGTTTTCATTGTGAAAGAGTGTTGGATTTTGTCAGGTATTTTCTACGTATTAATATGACCATGCAAATTTTCTCCTTTAGCCATAAAAGTGGGATTACACTGACAAATTTTCAAGTATCAAAGCAATCTTTATCTCTGGAATAAAACCAACTTGGTCATAATGTATAGTTATTTTTATGTATTGTTGAATTATATTTGCTAAATATGGTTACAGATTTTTACGTCTAAATTAATGAAATATATTGGCCAGTATTTTTCTTTTCTGTTTTGTCTTCACTTTTGTTTTAAGGATAATACTAGCTCTATGAAATAAATTGAAAACTGTTCTCATTTCTTTTCCGGAAAAGACTGGAGAATTATAGAATTTGTGTTAGTCTCTTTATTCATTTATTTATTGAACATTTGGTAGACTTCTCTTATAAAACCGCCTATGTGAAGATTTTTATTTTGGTAGGGGAGGGTTAAGTTATAAATTCAATGTTTTTATAAGTTCAATTATCTGTTTCATAATGGTAGAGTTGTGGTAAATTCGTATTTGTCCATTTCATCTAAGTTTTTCTTTTTTTTTTGCTGTGTTAGGGATTGTACCCAGGAGCATTCTACCTCCAAGCTATACTTCCAGCCAGCCCTATTTTTTTTTTTATTGTAGAAATTCGTGCATTGTAAGCACACAACTTTGTTATTCTTTATTCTGAAACAGGATCGCACTAAGTTGCTGAGGCTGGCCGCAAACACAGATCCTCCAGTCTCAGCCTCCCAAGTACTGGGATTCCAAGTATGCACCACCACGCCTGGCTAAGTTTTCAAATTTATAAGTGTAATATTTCTCTATTATCTTTTTATGTTGTGGGGGATTGTGACGATAATGCTTTGATTTTCTCCTGGTGTAGTTAATTTGTGTCTTTTTTTTTTCATTTGCTATTCTTGCTTAAAGTTTATTAATTTATTTGGGGCTTATTCCCCACCTCCAAAGAATTAGCTTTGTTTCATTGATTCTTTTTAAAATTCTTTTTCTCCCTTTCAATTTTATCAATTTCTGCTCTTATATTTATTAGTTGCATCCTTCTGTTTGCTTTAGGCTTCCTTTGCCCTGTTTCTTCATCTTTTTTCCAGGCTTTTAAACTACACATTCAAGAGTTTTAGTTGAGACTTTTCCTCTCTCTTAATTTATGCATTTAATGGATAAATGCATATATATATATATGGCTCTCACTTTACTACTCTGTTTACTAAAAAGTTTGACATATTTTTCTTTTTTTTTTTTTTGCGGTAGTGGGGATTGAACTCAGGGGCATTCTACCACTGAGCTATATCCTCTGCCCTATTTTTTATTCTTTATTTTGAAACAAGGTTTCACTAAGTTGCAGAGTGCCCCACTAGGTAGCTGAGACTGGCGGCTAACAGGTATCCTCCGGTTTCAGACTCCCAAATGCTGGGATTACAAGCGTGTGCCACCATGCCCGGCTTTTATTTTCATATGTAGTCAGTGTATTTTTTCATTTCCTTTGAGAATTCCTCTTTGGCCTTGGGTTACTTGGAAGTTTGTTCTTTCATTTCCAAATGTTTATGAATTCTCCTGTTACCTTTTATTTAGTGATTCCTAGTGTCCATTATAGTGGAGAACATACATTGTTTGATTTTAATTTAAAAAAAAATGTGTTCCAGTTTCTATTATGGCCTAGGCTGTGGTCTATTTCATTGTATGTTTTGTGGGCCTTGGAAAGAATGTGCATTCAGCTCTTGCTGGGTGAACTGCTACATAAATGTAGGTTAAATCTTATTGATTGATGATAGTGTTGAGTTCTTTTATATCCTTGCTGATTTTCTGTCTCATTGTTCTATACGTTTTGAGAGAGGGTGTTGAAGTCTGAAGCTATGATTGTAGATTTGTCTCTTTTTCTTTAGAGTTGCATTTGCTTTGCTTCCTGTGTTTTGCAGCACTGTTGATTGGTGTACATGCATTTCAGATTGCTACATCTTCTTGTTTGATTGTGTGCTCTATAATTAGTCGTAATGTCCCTCTCTGTCTCTGATAACTTTCTTATATATGAAGTAGACTTTAATACTTATATAGGCTCTTCTTTTTTCCATTGATTAATGTTTGCATGGTACATTACTTTCCATTCTTTTACTTTTAAACTCCCTAATATGTGGAAGCTAGGGAGAAAATGGGACATAAGAA
>PVLC010011023.1:23552-48583 GCA_004027655.1 Graphiurus murinus
TTACAAGATCACATCAAAGTCAATCACTAAACTGACCAGGAGATAGGGGGAGGGTGGGTGGGAATTGGGGAAGGGTTAATGAGAAATATGTGCATGGATGTCTTTACCTGTACTAGCTTGTACCCAACAAAAATGTGTGATTAACCCTGTTGTACCCAAGAAATGTATAAAATCCATGCTAAAAAAAAATAAAAAAATTTAAAAAAAAATAAAAATAAAAAAATAAATAAATAAAAAAAATTAAAAAAAATAAACTATTCGTATTATTATATTCAAGGTGAGTATCTTGTAGAAAGGATGGAGTTGGGTCATTATTTTTAATCTCCTTAGTCAGTTACTCACTTTTCATTTATATTTTTAATGTACTTATTAATGTTAGGATTTAGCCTTTTATTTATTTCTTATTTGTTCTTCTGGTTATCGTCTGTTTGTTACTTGAACATTTCCTAGAATTTAATTTTGATTTGTCTATAGCAATTTTGAGTTTATTGTCTTTCCATTTTTCTTTTCAAGTGGTGGTTGTTATTGCTTGGTACTGGGTATTGATTCTAGGGGCATTTTACCTCCAAACAACACCCCCAGTCTTTTTTTTTTTTTAATTTTGAAACAGGGTCTTGCTAAGTTACTGAGGCTGGCCTCAAACCTGTAATCCTTGTGTCTCAGCCTCCCAAGTACTGAGATTACAGGCATGTGCTACCACACCTGGCTTTTAATCATTCTGAGTGTTATTTATACTGAACTTATTGGTCTACTGGTGTCACCATTTTACCTGTTTGAGTGAAGCTTATAAAATTTACCTCCTATTGTGTCTTGTTACTTTCACACATGTATTGTACTATTGTTTTAAGTATTTCGCTACATACATTGAGAATTGATTCAAATAATTGTATTCCTTTTCCTTAATCACCAAACATAATTTAGAAAATTCAAATAGAGAAGGAAAGCCTATTGAATTCACCCATGTTTTTACTTACTACCATTTCTTTCTCAATGTTCTGAGATTATTATTATTGTTATTATTATTCCATTTCTGTTTACAGAACTCCTTTTAGGTATTATTTTAGGGTGAGTGCCTTGGTGATAAACTTTCTTCACTTTTCCTTCAGCTCAACATGTTTTCATTTCTTTCCCTTCTACACTTAAAAATTACTGTTCATTTCCTTGAGGACCCCATGGTTTCTGATGAGAAATTTACTGCCTCCCTGATTGTATTTCCCCTGTTGTTTCTCTCTGGCCATTTCAAGGTTTCTTTTGTACATAGTTTTCAGAATTCTATTACAATGTATCTTAGCTTGATTTTGTTTGGGTTTATCTTGTCTGGGGTTCACTCAACTATATGAATTGTTTGGCTTATGTTTGTTGCCAAATTTGAAAGGTCCTCAGCCATTAGTTGTTGTTGTTTTTTCTTTCTTTTTATTTTTTTAAAGAAGTTCCCATGCTCTTTTACCACCCACAGCTCTGATGACACCGATGTTATGTATTTTATTACCTTCCCACAGGTCCTTGAGACTCTATTTGCTTATTTACTCTATTTTTTCCCTGATCAGATTTGTTAATCTCTATTGTTTTTTCTTCTAGTTTATTGATTCTTTTCTTATTACATTTACTCTGCCCTTGTACCTACCCACTGAGATTTTTATTTGTTATTGTATTTTTGAGTATTGCATTTTTTGTTTGATTCTTATTTGTGTCTTCTGTTTTCTTGCAGAGACCTTCTAATTCTTTATGGGGGTTTCCTTTTTTTTTTTTTTTTTTTTTTTTTTTTTTTTTTTTTTTTTTTTTTTTTTTTTTTTTTTTTTTTTTTTTTTTTTTTTTTTTTTTTTTTTTTTTTTTTTTTTTTTTTTTTTTTTTTTTTTTTTTTTTTTTTTTTTTTCGTTTTTTCAAGTATATTTGTTGAAACATTTTTATCATGGCTGTTGTAAATCTTTGTCAGGTATTTCTAACTCCTTGTCATTTCTGCATTGGTCTTTTATTATTTTTTATTCAGTTAGGTCTTTCATCCAGTTAGAGCTTTTCTGGTTCTTAGTAGGAAGACTGGTTCTCAAGTAAAAGCTTGGCCTATTTTGCACTGTGACATGAGTCTCTGGATCTCCTTTGCATCTCTTATCTGGATTTTTCTGATGTTTCTCTGTTAGGGGACAGAGCAGCACTGCCTCATTCCTCTCAGCTGAAGGCAGAAGTCCAGGTTTCTCACTTGGCTTTTGTTATTACCCCATAGAGAGACTTCTTGTGACTGCTGGGTGTGGTTCGAGCCATAGCTTCCCCCAGTCTCCACTGGCCATGCGTGGTTGGCCTTGTTACTGGCTGGCTTCATGAGACCCTATGCTCTCTGCTTGACCTTCTCTGACACCACCCCAGCAAGGTGGCCAGACTATCCTGCTACATCCTCAAGAGGCTCAGCACTCAGCCTCTGCAGAGTCTTTCAATTCAGGTTTTGCTGGAATGGGTTCAATTAGGGCCAAGTTTTCTGAGGTATCTGGCTTGAATAGAGTGGTTATTATATGAAAGTTTTCTGTCTTGCTAAGCTGTTCTTTTCCTTATCCTTTGGCGAGAGAGAGAGAGAGAGAGAGAGAGAGAGAGAGAGAGAGAGAGAGAGAGAGAAGTTTTTGAAGAGTCTCTTTTATAAAAAGACTATGTTCATGTGTGTTTCTAGTGAGGTGACTCTTTTAGTTCCAAGTGTGATTCTATAGGCAAAAAGAAAACCCAGAGGACTTACCACCTTGTCATTGCTCACGATCCAAAGGTTTGCAGCAAATCTGATTCTTTTAGAGCGTTTTTGTGTTTGCTTTAAAAATAGATATATAATGTGTAGAGCTGCCGTTGTACTAGCGAGTAATAGGAAAAAGCACCTCAACTCCATTTTCTTGGAAGTAGAAGTTCCCTGACTAATTTTTAAAGAATCTAAAGAGTTAACAAGACACACATATTTTTTACTCAGAAAATATTCTAGATAACCTTCTGCATCATACATACAGATGTTCCCTGGCCCACACACAGAAAATTTGGAAAACAAGTTAATCTCCAGCCCCCTAAAGCAATTATCACTGGTAAAATTATGTTTCCAGAACACAATATTTACCATTGCCAAAAAAGCACAACAGGATCTCAGTGGTATTTGAATGAAAGAAAAAATCTGGGTATGGTCTCACCATAATGCCAGTCAGTGGATGCCAAGCTTCTTGAAGCCCTGTCTTGTGAATTCAAACTCAACTGGGAGAATTCTCCCTGCCAATTTTGGCACTGTGCATCATCTGTTTCAGAAGAAAATCAACCTGTGTGTAATTTCTTTCTAGAAGACACTCTGGTGTTCATCTCAGATCCCTTGTGTAGTGTTGATATACCCATGTCTCCAGCTGCTAAAGACCGACAGCTGAGACCTCACTGTGGCTATTTCTTGGCTACAGGGATGTGCTGGACAATAAGGGACTCATGTAGGGATACAAAGTCCTAGTCTCTTGCTGCAATCTGAGACGACTGTGAAATGCTTCCTGAAATTTAGAACTCTCTGCAAGGCTTGTTGAAGCCTCAGTTACAACCACATCATGGGTTGGTTTCTTCCTCTGCTTAATCCTACTGCTCACACTTCCCTGTAAGTGTATGTACTCACAAACTTTCTGCATGCATTATATCTATATTTAAGTACTTGTTTTTTAGGAAAATTATTTAAGACACTTTTAATTTCCATTTCTTATTTGGACTTTGTATTTCTCACTGTATGCTCATGATCTGGGTGGAAAACAGCACCAATCTTTACTTGTGAAGAGAAAATTGTGGGCTAGGACACATCCACTCTCTTTATGATGATTGAGAAATTTGTCTCTCTATCCACTCTGTGCCAATAGTAAACATTTTATTCAACTCAGGAAAGTGTCCCAAAAGTTTGTTGAGTATCTTCTTTGTGCACTGCCTTTATTTTTCTTTTAAAATTTTACTTAGAAGGACTTTGCATTTCGTAGTTATAACCCCCATGACTTGTAACTTCTTTGCTCATATTTTATATTGTTGTTGAGTTTCGCTTTACTTTGTGGTGCACTTCCCTTAGCTCAATTCTCTTTTTCCAACTAGATAATTTAATCATGCATATTTTGTAGATGTGCTATTAAATTAAATTTATCATGTCACAGTCAAATCCTTAACACCCCAAAAATAATTTCCCCCACTATTGTAAGGATGCATCATCATCTTGACTCTCTTTAGTGGACAGTATTATTCTTGTTATTATTTTAATTTCTTTTTCTCCCTGAATTATCCCTATCTCTACCTGGGTCAGTTTCATGTTGGCCCTTTACTTTTGTGCTGTTCTGTCCATTAACATTTTGGTGAACTTAGCCCATTCCTTTTTAAAAGGGTTAATTAATTGAAATGTATTTTCTTTGCATTTGTGAGATTCTTTCTTTGATTAAAAGATCATCTTGTGAGAATCCTTTATGGATTCTTTCTTTGATTAAAAGATCTTGTTGAGGCTGAGTATGGTGGCATAGGTCTGTGATCTCAGTACTTGGGAGGCTGAAAAGGAGGATATCAAGTTTGAGGACAGCCGTAGCAATCTAGTGAGATCCTCAGCAATCTAGGGAGACCCTGTTTCAAAACAAAAATTAAAAAAAAAAGAAAGGCTGGGGAGTATAACTTGGAGGTAGAATGTCCCAGAGTTCAATCCCCAGTACCACATACACAAAAAAAATCTGGTTGGATGAAGTTTTCCATAGAAATCTATAATTCTAGGAAAAATAGTCACGTAAGCAAGCAAGTAAGGGAATATTAAGACAAAATAGTAAGTATTTCTCTTGGGAAGGAGCACCTCAAAGAAGTTCTCTTTTAAGTAGTCTGCATTTGTCATTTTTCTCTCTACCTTTGTCTTTTGTGCAGTTTCAGACATTTTATAAATTGCTCTGTTTCTTATACAGGTCTTAATATCCATTCTGGGAGCCCTTTCCATACAAATTGTTCATTTTCTATAAAAACACTTTCCTTCGATGCATTGGGCTAAAAAAAAAGTCTTTTTCTTGTCCTGGTAATTTTAAATAGCATTAGGAAAACAACATACCCAAGTGCACTGGATGGAATTCCTTCATTACTTACCCTGTTAACTGTCTGACACTCCCTACTATTTCTTCCTTTTTCCTCCTATTTTTTTTCTCTTCCTTTCCCTCCCTCCCTTCCTTCCTTCCTTTCTCCTTTTATGGAAGCAAAACTGATTCTTATCTTAGGTCTTTTGCATTGGTATTGTCTCTTCTTGATTTCTTCAGTGTTATTTATTTGATTTCTCAGGCCAAAACCTTAATTTTTTTTCCCTTAGGAAACATTTAGTCAATAAGTAAATTCTATGGGCTCTATCTTCAAAATATATCCAGAATCTACCTGTTTTCATCATCTCTAATTGCACCCTGGTGTTCAGCCTATATAACTCTTTCCTAGTCTATTTTGGCCAACAATTGTGAAGACATGCTCTCCATCTCTGAGACCTAAGGATACCTCAGAATGGTTGTCTTTCATTTGCCAAGTACTTGGTCAAGACTAAAAATTATTACTTCAATTTGATTTTGTTTTCATGGTTGACATGGTAGTTCTCATGGAGCGAGCGAAGTGTGGTAAGGGTTTTTGCCAAAGATTACATTAAAATGGAGATGATGATATTATTATATAGAAGGGCTGTCAGTAAGTCCTTCCCAAAATGCAAGAGTATTGACCTCATATTCGCTACTGAACATGGGCAGGAATCATGGCACTACAAACTTCAGAAATATTATCCTCTCCTAACTTTTTAATTTGTAAAAACTTGTCTTTTTTAACCATTATTTTATAAATGATCAGAGATTAAACTCAAAGTACAATGAGTCGGTAATGAGGAATTTTTTTAAAAAAAGCCTATTCCATATGCCATCAGTACTCTCCTTCTAAGCAAAAAGAAGAAACTCCATGTCAATTATAGTAGGGTTTTCACTGAATCTGACCTCAGAATACTTCCTAAGCAGCACTCCGGACTGTCACGAATTGCCTGAGCCAATGTGAAGGAAGATACTTGCTGGCCATTCCTGACTTAAAGGCTTGTCACTGAGACTATGGTTAAGGAGGTATGAGTGATGATGAGGTTGGAGAGAAATATGGAGTGGCAGTATGCCATTACTCTGCAAGCCATAAAATGGAGAGAAAATTTGTAACTTCCTAGGGGGTAAGAATATTCATCACAACTGCTGAAAGGAGAAAAAGTCAGGTTGAGTAAGTAGAGTCTATGACAAAGAAAGGAAGAAAAATTAACGTAAGTTGAGTGTCTAGTCTGAGAAAGCTCATGGGACCTGGGCAGGAGAAAGACTGCTTAAGACTCTATACTGGACTCACAGTATGCACCATTCTGAGTTCCTGCAACGAAGCCTCTCCATGCTCCCCTAAATCTTTGCCTTAGCTGGAGCAAAACATCTTGCTCTCCAACTGAAAGGACCTAACAAGAGTCCTGGATCCCAATTTTTGCTACTGCTGCTGCTGCAGATGGAGTAGCCCATTGTTATGATCAGATACAGAATGACCCCTGCAGAGCTCAGGGCTGAGACAGTTAAGTCACAAGGCTTGTAACCTCATCAGTAAGTAAATCCATTGTAATAGATTCATCTGAGTGGTGGCCAGGGCCTAGGGTGTGGCTAGAGAAGGTGGGTTCCTGGCAATGTGGCCTTGGGGATTATATGTGGTCCCTGATCTTCTGCGTGCTTGCTCTTTCTGATTCATATTCTCTCTCTCTCTCTCTCTCTCTCTCTCTCTCTCTCTCTCTCTCTCTCTCTCTCTCTCTCCCTCCTTCCTGACACTGTGCACTGAGAGTTGTAGATCCTGGCCTCACATGAACTGATTTCTGAGATATCCAAAAAATTGTGAGCAAATAAATCTCCTTCCTCGAAGTTGCATGGTCAGGTCTTTGGATTATCAGCAAGGACAATGGCCGAGACATCCATGCGTTGCCTGACCTATCATTAGCAATCAGGGAGATGCAAATCAGAACTACACTGAGATTCCATATAATTCCAATCAGAATGGCATTTTTCAGAGCAGCACCATTCACAATACCCAAATTATGGAACCAAACCAGGTGTCCATCAACAGATGAATGGATTAAAAAATTATGGAAATAACACACAATGGAATTCTACTCAGCAATAAAGAAGAACAATATTATGTCATTTGCAAAAACATGGAAAGACCTGTAGAACGTTATGTTTACTGAGATTAGCCAATCACAGAAAGTAAAGGGTCGTATATTTTCTCTAATATATGCAAGCTAGGGAGCTAGGGAGCAATTGGGAGACCAAAGGGACTCCAGATAAAGAAGAGGAAACCTCAGTGGAGACAGGGAGGTGATATAAGAAAAGGTGAGGGGGAATATTGAGGTTCATTAATAGAATTACTACTATCGACTATGTGTACATGTTAATATACCAACATCAATCTCAGTGCTCTTTATCGGGAAGGGGAAAATGGGAAGGTGGGGGGGCACCATGTGCTGTGTGCATGTATGTCACTGTCAACATGATTTTCATTATGCTGTGAGTCTATATTGCATCAAGAAAGCATATACAGAAAATAAGAGGATTATTGTGCTGTGTGACCCAAAGGATTCTACCTGACAGGAGTGACTGAGGAGTGTGGCTAATGTCCCCTAAGGCAGACTTCAGCCAATGGAATATGAGTTATAGGAAATAATCGGATGATAGATTATTTTTTCCACTGGTTACTGTATTGACAGACTGCTCTGAAACACGATATTCAAAGAGAATCTTTTGAACCATGTGGCAAGGCCAAGGGACCAGCTGCATTTGTAAGAAAGCAATGGCCAGCTTGGTGGCATTCTCTTGGCTTCGTTCTCCTTCCTGCCTTGACCTTTTCCTTCCTCCTCTTCTTGCTTTCTTCCTGCTCCCTCAAATTGCAGCCCCCGGGAAGCTTTTGTTTCTTGTTCTCTTTTCTATACACACCCAGCTAAGGCAGGCTGGAGGGCACCTACTTGTGGATCAACAAACATATTTTAATCAGGCCCTAGGTACTAGGGACAATGGGTACTAGGACAATGGGTACAACTTTACTATCTTTCCACAGAGGTTGCTGTGGAATGAAATGTGTCAGGTTTAGTATCTGATACCAAGCAATATGTCAGGTACAGTCTGATACCAAGCACTTTTCTCAAGGTATGTGAAGCCATTTACTTTGGTTCCTCTCCATTTTGTCTATGACTACAGAAAATTAGAAAATGTCAATAAAAAACCCCTGGCATTATTATTTGCCGATCGTCATCCTTGGCCATCACTGGAAAAGAGAGGCCATTAGAGAAAAGACAATCTATGGCTTGGTCTCTGGGTCAGACTGTCCTGCTCATCCATCGCTGGCCAGGCTGCTCACAGCTGCAGAATGAACAACTCTATTGTAAGGAGACTAGAGTGATCATTTTGCTGTGATTCTTCCCAGAAAATCATTTTAAATGTCTCTTCCAAAGGAAATGGGAATAGGCGGTGCGGACACAAGCAGTTATCAAATGGCGAAGAGCTGCAGTTAGCGTTGGATGCTCAAGTCTGGCTCATTTATAGTCGCCTCAGGCAGCTTCAAAGCCTCAGAGCCTACCGAGGATCACTGACACCAGCTCGGCTCTCCAGCACTTGCCTGTGGAAAGGCCTCTTTGTCACAATAGGCATTGAAAAACGCCCTGAGTTTCTACTCTGCGGCAGGCAACCTGCTGATTCCTAGAAATGGACAATGACTCAAAGCTGACCCAATGAGATACACTCCCACACATATTCTGGCTAGGGATACACTTTTCAAAACAGACAGTATTAATGCAATATGCATTAATACACATGGGAACAATAAGCACCAGAAACTATGGTACCAGGAACTATCCAGAAGCACGTAGGTGAATCTCGTCACTCTGCTCTGGTAGAAATGCAAAAGGGCCACATTGATAGAGAGGCATTTCATTGAATCCCTTTGGGATTCAATCAAATGCACACTAGCAATATAGGGAATACAAGCTTTGATGTAGACACACTTGGTGTTTAATTCCAATCTACTTTCCAGCTCTGTGAAATTCACCTTTTTTTTTTTTTTTTTTTTTTTTTTTGGTGATGGTACTGGGAATGGAACCCAGGGGCATTTATCTTCTGAGCTAAACTCCCAGCCCTTTTTTATTATTTTATTCTGAGATACGGTCTCACTAAGTTGCTGAGGCTGGCCTTTAACCTGCAATCCTCCTGTCTCTTCTTCCCAAGTACTGGGATTCCAAGTGGGAGATGCCATGCCTGGCTTCATTGTCACTTTTATCTTTCTTGTTTCTGAATCTACAAATGATCATAATGGCTAAATATCTCTTTTATGAGAATGAACTGTGTAATATAGAGACAAGGATATGCTAAGTACGCAATATTGGAAATAGTTACCAATAATTGAGCAGGGAAATTCTGTGAGGAGACCTTCAGAATTCCAACAACACAAGCTCCATCTCAGTCCTTTCCTTTAACATCAATTGGAGATACAAGAACTAAGTAACTTCTTGAAAGCTCAATTATCTATCTGAAAATGAATATTATATTTTTGTTTGTTTGTTTTATTTTGTGGTAATGGGGATTGAAATAAAAAACATTTTGCCTCTGACCTACACCCCCAGCCCTTTTTATTTACATTTTATTTGGAATCATAGTCTTGATAAGTTGCTGAGGGTCTCTCTAAATTGCTGAGGCTGGCCTCAGACCTGCAATCCTCCTGTCTCAGCTTCCCAAGTACTGGGATGAGTGGTGTGCACCACCACACTTGGTTTAGATGTAGCTTCTTTTAAGGCATCTAAAATGTAATGACTGTTTGAATAATGTTATTCTTTTTCTATGTCTGCCATGAAATGATTTACCCAGATTTAGTTTGAAGCCATGTATTCTTAACTTCTGGTGAAGTCCTCTACTTTTTTCTCTCAAGATCTCTCTCCTGCTTCTCTCTGAGGAAAGAAAGTCAATGATCCTGTTTTATCCCAGTATGGGTAAGGTTTGGAGGTTGATGATTCTTGTTCACTGGGAGTCAACAATGAGGAAGCCATCACTAGTGACAGAGAAGTGGGGGTACATGCTTTTGCTGTGGAAAACATTAATACACCCAGGAATGTGAAGGTGCTTCAATTATTCTTTTCTTAGAAAACTCAGACAAACCAGCTATGGTGGCACACACCTGTAATCCTAGTACTTGGGAGGCTGAGACAGGAGGATTGCAGGTTCAAAGCCAATTTCAGCAACTTAGCAAGACCATATTTCAAAATAAAATATAAGGTCAGAGGTATAGTCCCCAGCACCACCAACAAGCAAACAAACACCCTCAGACAATTCTTCAATGTTTTAGAAAATATGTATGATTTTATGTGTAATGTTTGTAATGGGGGGAATTAGGAGAAAAGCGAGATGAGAACACAGTTCCCTGCGGCACCTTCTTGACTCTTTCAGCCCAATGGCAAGCCTTCTGTGGATCCTTAGACACCCTCCATGATTTTTAAAAAATTTACCTAGGTAAAATCTTCCCCTTTCTCTCGCGCTGCCATTCTCTCTCAATTCTCTCTGCACTTTCCACTTAATTCCTTTTCCCATCTTATATCAATGCTCTTCTCCTCCAAATAAACAAGTATCAGTCCCCAGATTTCTTGTACCTTGGAGGTGATCTGCCTCCATGATCCGTTTCTGTTGAAAGACAGATCCACTACCTTTGATAGTAGTGCTTCCTGGCCTGGCCAGGGAAGAAGTGAAGACAAGCACTAGTCAGTCCTACATCTAAAATCAAGGAAGAAAATCTCACCCTATTAAGAGAAATCATCTTTTCCAAAGCTCTATTTAAAATTATATATATTCTATTGGCATTTTGGATCCTATTTTCAAATTAGTGGCCATCGCTGACCTTATTATATGAAGGGAGATTTTTATCCCTCCCTGTCCTAAGGGAATGCTGAACTTTGTGAATTAATATGCTCTGGCTGGTACCTTTCCATGTTCTCTCCCTCTTAGGGCTACAAAGTTGTAAAATTGCTGGTTTATTTCTTGAGGATATGGTTTTTACCATTATCTGTGGTTTTTAGCAAGTCCTGCCTCTTGCAGCAAGGCGGTCTATGCTGTTTGATGATAATGTGTCCCAGCATGTGTAAGCCACCTTCCATTACATGAAGTCCTTTGCACACCTACATTACCTAGTTATCTCACTCTCATAACACCATCACCATCAGAGTGGAATTTTATCATTTACATTGTTTATAGAAGGTGAAGGAACTTCAGCACATAAATGACAGGACAAAATTTATGCAGTCATCTAAGAAGTCCCTGAAATGTAATGGAGAACAAATGTATGTTAATGGGCCAAACTGAATTTAACCAAGCTCGTAAATGCAGTTGGATAATCTGTAAGATTCCTCTAAGATTTATCAACTTAAGATGTGGACTTTATTTTGGACACATATTAGTGTTCCCCTGTCTAACTCAGTATATTTAAAGGCCACAAAATATTGGAAAAAAGATTTAAAATAACAACTCTGTCTTTGATAATACAGCTTGACACAAGAGTTTGGGAATGAGTATTTATGGATCAAGTGTGTTTGATCCCAATTGGCACATCCTACTTAAACCTTCTTGGAATTACTTCCCCCCCCCCCACATGATGGGTAGAAAGCTAACGGCTGTCTATGTGCTCTTGTCAGCTTCCCTTGGTTTCTTTAAGGGTTATATTCTCACCACTCATCATGAGGTACCTGTTTTATTATGACCTGGAAATTTCTTGTGTATACAATAGAAACTTAGTGGAGATGTGGAGCAGTTGAGGGAGTGATGGGTCACTCCGAGTTTCAAAGCAATGCTAAGATAGAAGTGCCACCACATGCAAATAGACTTCTACCAGTTAATGGCTAAGGGGTACACTAGGAAATGTAATAGGATGTGCTCATATTTTGGGAAGATAAGCAATGAGACAACAGGTGATTGATATGAAATATAGGCTTGCCTTCTCTCTCTCTCTTTCTCTAACACACACACACACACACACACACACACACACACACACACACAGTATAAGTGGGAACAGAGGAACCTTTCCCTGCTCATTTTGGAAATATTTGAGGTTGGAAATGGATAATGAGAAGGTGATGTCTCTCTATTCTTTAGCCCTCTTATTCCATCCCTTGAAGAGTTGGTGTTCCGATAGAGAAATGATGGACATGTAAGCTAAACTCACATTCCTGCTGCTCCTTCTCAATGGTTAATCCACAAAACTGTACCCAGAAATATGATCCCTGACTCTCTCCATCCTTCTCTGTCACTCTGTCTCCACCTCCTCCTTTCTCATGCACATTCATGACCACAGTGAGAAACGGCTATATAATCTCTAATCAGTAGCTGAAATTTTTAGGGAAAACATACTCAGTACTTAGGATGACTGTTCATCTGATGCTTAGAATACCTGGTTCATTCTTCACTTGCCAAACCCCTCCAGTTCTTCAAAGATCAATATAAATGCCACCTTCATCCTGACAACATAATAGATTAGTGCTGGAGATGAACACCCACCATCTAACCTGAATTTTTCTTAAATGCCTGTTTTGTTTACACTACTTGATTGAAACTTTTTGAAGATAGGAACCTTGCCTGATTCTACTTTTTGTTGATCATAGACACAGTGAACACACAATTAAAATATAAAATATTTTGGGAAAAAAAAGCAGTAAATAGGAGATACAGAAACTGTTTTCTTAGAATAAAATTAATGTCAAAAATGAATCTGGTGACAATTTTGATATCTTTCCACCTGCCACTGTAATGGGGGCTCTTTTTCTTGGGCAGTGGTGTTAAAAAGGAAATGGTATCTTCTGTATTGTATTCTCAGGGACTACATGCAGAAGGCTTTTGGTAAGTATTTGTTAAATAGTGAGTGATTACTAAAACCTTGTTCCGCTCAGCTTTTGGCCTAGCTAAGATTTCTCTAAAAAAGAGTAGTTTGACTCTCTCTTAGTTTTTGTTTTGTGGTACTGGGGATTGAACTCAGGGGTATTCTACCTCTGAGCTACATCCCCAGCCCTATTTTTTATTCTTTTTTTTTGAAACAGGGACTCACTAAGTTGCAGAATGCCTCACTAGGTAGCTGAGGCTGACCAAGCACCCAAATCCTCTGGTCTTAGCCTCCCAAATGCTGGGATTATACCGTGCGCCACCACACCTGGCTTGACTCTTATTTCTAAATAAACAACAATGTCCTATCTTCTAAGACTTTACTAAGATTCTAAGACCTTTTTTTTTTTTTTCCAGAATTCACTTCAATCTCTTTCCACTATCTTTTCTAATTCTCTGTTATATAAGAGCAACATGGTTAACTAGAATTAAGATTCCAGTCTTAAATTACAAGAGTTGAGTTTGATTAAATTGGTGTGATATAATAAAAAGATTTTGGGGCTAAAAATATTTTACTTCAACTCTGTTTGTGGCTTGCTGAGTGACCTTGAAAAATGTCACTTCTTTTCTCTGGTTTTCTATGCTTTGTTCATAAAATAAAGTTGTGTGTCTATGTGTGTGTGCTAGTGGGTTTTTTTTTTTTTTGGCATAGATAACAAGTTCCTTTCTGAACATTGAAAATACAACAGTTTGTATATAATTAGAGAATAATTAAGCCCTCTGCAATAAAGTTATCAATAAAAATGATAATTCTTGAAAACAATTAACTTCAGTGAAACATTGGGTTCGGCACACCCCTTGCAAGCTTACAAGCATTTCTACATGCTTAGATGTTAATTTTGAAAGCTGCAGAAAGAGAGCATCTGTTGAATTTTTGGAGAAAATCAAAATTGGTACTAATTTTCAATGGCAGAAAAATATGATCATGGTAATTATGGCATAATTATGATGCCCTAAATCTAATTTTAGCATCTGGATATAAGAAAGAATGGAAAACCAATATAAAGGAAGACAAAAACACATCAGCTTTCTACTTTCCAAAGATAATGGAACCATGAGAATAACAGGATTGGGTTATAAAAAAAAAATCATTATCCATAAGCTTTATTACCACTCCCCTCCAAATTTTTCTTTTGTGGGAAATACTCAATTTTCAGAAGAAAAGTACATTAAGAATAATTTTTTTAGAAACTCTATTAAAGAGGCCTACTACTGTTCAAGAGGACATTTCTGGGCCACGCTGAACCCACCAGACATTTTCTTCCATATTTCTATCATGTGGGGACAGATCTGCATGCTACTGCCCAGATACTAATTATTCCTCCAGGGATAGAACCGAATGACATTTGAGCAAAAGGAAAACATTTTGGTGTAGGGAAGGAAATAGCCAGCAGAACATGGATTGGAATCTTTGACCCAACACTTCTCAACCATGGAACATTCTCGGCCTCCACTTCTTATCTGCAAAAACAGAGTAATGATACTCATTCATAGGATTATTCCTAAGAACTATGATAATATGAGCAAGGCACCTATCCATATCTGGTAAGCAGCAGATGTTCATGAATGAAATATTCATTCTTTTCCCCATTAAGTGGATGTTTCCTAAATGTAGTCTTTAACCAACCATTTGCATCAATATTATGATTTGCTTCTTAAAAATGGGAAAACTGGCACTTCTGCTGACATTGTGTACATATATGAGAATACCAATGCCAATTTAAATATCTTCTATAGGGAAGGTGGGAGGGGGAGGGAGCCAGGGAAAACTTCACCAACTGCTGTGTGTATATATGTCCCTATTACTCTGAAGTACATTAAGACGTGAGACTATAATGTACCAATAAAAGTCTTAAAAGTGGAAAAACCTTTTAAAATAAGAGAGTAACTCACCTGACTTTTCTTGTCCTTTGACTTTCACAGGTAGCTGACCTTCCTCCCAAGCAATATTTCAAAATTAATATTTCCTAGGATTAAGACTTAATTAGGATTCAGAATGATTATCACCAAATGCTACTAACAATTTCCAATCATTTTTACAACCACACAAGGCTCTTATACAAATAAGGATGACCAGAGACAAACGTATCTCCCCCACCCTGTATTTGGCAGTGGAAGAAATTTTTGTACTTAATCATTACATCTTCTAAAAATTAACAGTTCTTTGGCAAAGTGATAAAACTAAGTTTAAAGATCAAATGAGAAAGACTGAAGAACTCACTTTTGTCTACCATATATCCCAACCCCGTCTCCATGTTTGGGACCTTTTACTGTCTTCGCTTAGATTTTTGCTTTGATTAGATTTTTTGTTTTACAAAACCAGTAAACACACACTTATAAACATAATGTTCATAGAGATGTACAAGAAGCAACAGCATTTATGCGAATCATTGCATAAATACCACTGAGGTCTGGATAATATTTGTAATTTAGGGTGATTTTTTGTTTTGTTCTGGAGCAAGTGATTCCATTTCAAACACAGAGTTATTAAAATCTTTTTTTCTTTTTTCCTCCACCTACCCAAGCAGTTTGCCTTGTTATCAGAAGACCCTACACAACCAAGTCAGAACTATAAAACAGGACTCTGCTTCATATCTTACACATTTTTTCCCACATCTGCTTCCCCTTCCATCTCTTCAGGCTGATGTCTTTATCCTCAAGCACAAGTGACTACATAACATCAGAAGTTAAAAAGAGAAAGCAAAGACTTGATGTTATTTTGGGACCACAGTGATTCTTGATTCTTAAGAATTTTTTAGTATATGCAAAATGCGCACTAAAAAAGGACAGGAAATGTCATGATATTGAAATCTTCCTAAAATTGGCTGATATAATTTCCTCTGTATAATAACATCCTTAACTTCAGGGGCAAAAGTTTACTTCCAGAAATGCATGTATCATTTGGATGCAGATGCAGACATCTGAACAAGAATGCTCTTTGGTTGTGTGGCCATTCACAGTGGTTTCATGAGGAGGATGCTGAGTTCTGGACTCTCTTTGTCTAAAAGCTCATTTCCTGGTTCACTCACTGAAAAATTGGCTTTTTCCTCAGCCTCAAAGTATTTAAGGGTTCCCTTTAAGAAGTTTTTTTTTTTTTTCTTTTTCCTCCAATCCCGCCCATGGCCTCTGACATCCATTCAAAGCAAATTTACATTTTAGAGTCGGAAAACTATACACATACAGGACTTGAAAATTAAGAATGACTAGCCCACCTTTTGTCTTAATGATTTATTAAAGATGAAATTTCAAGGCACTTCATAATTTAGACTCATGCTTTGTACCTAGTCCATCCTGCCTGATTCATTTATTTATCCATTTGCTCCCTCATTCCTTCATTCAGCAAATATTCACTGGTCCATTGTTCAAAGTAGCATTGTGTCCACTGAATATTATGATTATGAGGTGTAATGGTGATGATGATGGCACTGATAATGGACATTTGGGTATCACTTCTTGATTGATAGTGAACCTTATATACCTTCATTTATTCCTCACCATGGCCATGTGATTTTGGTTGTTCAAGGCTCATCTTCTTTGTTTCATGGATGAAAAAAAAAAATATGGTCCTACAAGAATTACGTGGAGCAAAGTGTCAATTCACATCTTCTACTTTAATTATTATATACTTTCAGAGTATGTAGAGAGATACAATAATAAATACAGATTTGTCCTTGTCTTTAAAAAGTTCATAAACAACATAGCAGAAATACACACAGAAATAATTTTGATACCTAGGAAATACAGTGATTAATATCACTCAAGTGTAAATATATATCTCAAATGTAAGCTATGACAGAGTATCTTATTTCAGACAAACATGCTTGAAAATCATGACTATAATGCTAGGGTACTTGTCAAAACATAATTGTGATTTTGTCAAACCATAAGTACAAAAGCATGGTTTGACAAAGTATAAATTATGAAGTCATTAACAAAGCAACAGAGAAAACCAAGAGTAGAAAGGTCAGAATCCCATAAGAAGATTCCCCTAGGGGTATTTCTCAATTTCTAAATAGGGTGCTCCAAGAGTCCACACAAAAGGGAAGGTGTCCCAGAGCTCTTAGCACTCTTAAAGAATGAAGAGAAATAATATTTTTGTTCAGAAGTGAATTGAATTTTCTACAAAGTTTTTAAACCAAGGCACTTGACTATTTTTAAGGTGCTCAAAGCCAAAAGCTAAATACAGAGTAATAACTAAGACACTAAAACAAAACAAAAACAAAATCAGCTGTCATGGTGCTTGGAGGCAGTTCAATTTTCAGTAAGGAGAAAGTAACTTAGTAAACCTCTGATTTTCAGTTAAGATCTCTGAAAGATTACATCCTATTAATGTGAACATACTGCAAATAGAGAAGCCCTTGCTATAACTAAAAGCATCCAAATCCAGATTATTATAAAGTGTTGCTGCTTACTATATCAAATATATATTAATACTTATTATATAATAAGTATATATTATATATAATATATTATATAATATAATAAATATATTAATATTTATTCATATTAAAGGGTTCAAACTGCATAGAATAGCCACTTCAGTCAGAGTGGCATTTAACTAGAAATTGATAACAAAAAGATTATGTAAAGTGCTCAGGGGATTCAGATAATGTAACAGCCACACTATAGACTTCGAACTTCCCAGAATACCCAAAGTCATGGGTAATATTTACAACAAAACCAGATGATAAAGTATCCTCATGAGCCCCCAGGTAGAGCAAACCATCAGTTGCGTAAGGCCAAGAAGTCATCTGGTCTTTAGCAGAAGACAGAAACTAGAAGCAGCAGAAGGAAGGATGGAATGTGAGCCACACAGAATGCAGGAGGACACTGAGGGCCACAGCAGCATCATCCAAAAGCAGCCCATGTAACCGGGAGTACCTTTCCCCACTCCAATTGCAGGTGAGAGCGGAATGGCTGCTTGGATGGGATAGGTCACTCCAGATTCCTGGATTCTGCTCCACATTAATAAGCATCTAGAAGTTGAACCAAAATGGAACTAAGGAAAAAGGAGAGAAAGTAGAGTGGGGAAGAGGACAGGTGAGAGGCAAGGGGAGGAGACTAGAAGGTGTGAATCAAAGTGTGGAGGAGAAAGGAGCCATCAAGTGTCTGAAGACAAACTACTGCGTTTCTGAGCGCTACCTAGAATGCAAAAGAGGTAGAGAAGTTGAAATGCTACCTCAAACCTTCTAAAAATTCGTAGAAGTTGATTTCACATGAAACTGAGGAATATTGAGGTCATATCTCATGAAAAGTGGAATAAAATAAAACAAAACAAAATTCCTAGAAGCAATAACATACCAGAATCTTTTGTACACAATAGAGATGAAAATTACAGTATTCTACTTCAGAATAAGCTGAAATACTTTTATGTAAATTATATAAGACATAAAAGAACAGCATACATAGAAATTATAAAAACTCAGACATGATTTGGAAAATCTCAGGAGGTAATTGGAAATGAAAATACTAACATCAGAAGACTGACCTAGAAGATATAAGAATGAAGGAACACAGTAGAATACGCCCAAGTGTTTTCTGTAGACTTCCTATTTCATCATTTCTTGGGCCCAACATAAGATAATTAATTGTCCCTTCATATAAAGATAATGGGAAAACACAGGCTGTGTGTTAATTTCTTTTAGAAAAACATAGCAGGAAGCACAAATCTCGGAGAAGCCATGTAAACACAGCTTTTACAGATGATTGCCCAGCAACCAATCACTGTTGTATGTTTAGGGCAGAATAAAAGGAACAGAAATTATAAATGAGATCTAGTTTTCTATCTTGAAGATCTAACACCTTTCATTGCTGCTCTGAGGACTAACTATGCCAATAGAGTGTACTGACTGAGAATTTAGATTTTAAGACTGAACAAATATGATTCTTCTTTTTATAAAGTTTATTTTTATTTTTCAAGGACTTGCAGTGATTATATGTATTTATGGGTTATGGTGTGACATTTCAGTACATGTGTACAACGTGGGATGGTCAGATCAGGGTTAATTGGCACATCTGTCACCTCTGACATTCATCATTTCTTTGTGTTGGGAATATTTGAAGTCCTCTCTACTAACTGTTTTGAAATATTCCAGTAATTTCCAACCATAGTTTTCCTACTGTGCTATAGAATGTCAAGTTATTGCCCTGAGCCAACTACACCACTGAATTTGCTAGGAATCCTCTATCATCCATCTCCCACATCCCTCCCAGGCTCTGATAACTTCTATTCTATTATCTACTTCTAAAAGATGAATATTTTTCCTGGCTAAATAATACTCATTTGTGTATACATATACCACATTTTCTTTACCCATCTACCTGTTGATGAACATAGTTCTCCAATAAACATATGGGTGGATATGTCTCTGAACTACTGATTTCAATTCCTTTGGATATGCCCCCAGTATTACTGGATCATATGGCAGTTCTATTTATAGTGTTTTGAGGACACTCTACCCTTATTTTCATGATGGTTATTCTAATATACATTCCTGCCAGTAGGGTGCGAGAGTTCCCCCTTCGCCACATCTTCACTAGCATTTTTAATTTATCTTTTTGGTAACAGCCATTCTAACTGAAGTGAGATATCTCCTGTTTTTTTTTTTTTTTTTTTCTTAATTCACATTTTCATGATAATTAGTGACCCACAAATATCAATTGACTTATAAAATGTGTGAATACAATCACATTACTAGGAGCCGGGCGTGGTGGCACAAGCTTGTAATCCCAGCATTCAGGAGGCTGAGACCGGAGGATCTGGGTTCGCAGCCAGCCTCAGCTACCTAGTGAGGCACTCCGCAACTTAGTGAGACTCGGTTTCAAAATAAAGAATAAAAAAAAAGGACTGGGGGTATAGCTCGGAGGTAGAATGCCCCTGAGTTCAATCCCCAGTACCACAAAAAAGAAAAAAAAAAAGACATTACTAGGGCTCAGAAATTTCATATACTAAGGATAACATCATCAGCCTTTTGGTTGACATCATAATATTTAACAAAGTTTCTGGCACATACTAAGTAGTCAATAGTTATTATTATTATTATTATTATTATTATTATTGTTATTATTAATTACTATCTAATATATAGAGTTCTTTGAACCTTGTACCTGGCATGTGGAGCTATTTACTATGTTCATGGCATTCTGCAAGAAGGACACAAAATGATAGATATTGCAATGCATATATAAGCATAGCTTTTCTTGTTAAATCTCTTTAGTTTTGGCAAGCTCCTTACTTAAAAAGTGGCAATTTTCATTTGGTATGGAGTGTGCTTCCATGCACATTGTATATGTTTTGACCTTTTTCTTTCTTTTACACAAAATAGGGAACTGCAAGGCCTTACATCTGAGAAATGCATTTTCAATGGTCAGAAAAAAATGTGAAGATGAGGCTCTGAGGGAGAAAGGAAGCCTTTCTTGATGGGAGTGGGGGTGGATGAAGGGTCTATGGTACAGAGTAGCTGAGAATTCCTTTGGCAGAGAATCCTAGGCTTGAAAAGAAATGTTGCAGTGACTCCCTCTTCCTGCTACTGAATTTTGAATATACCATTTCAAAAGTCACAAATATTTTATACATATATATGTAACTTTGCCACTTAGTTCTGCTAGCTTCTCTACTCTTTTAATACAGGGATCTGTTTTATAACCTATGTTCCCTTTGGGCCTGATATATATATATATAGCTGTTCAATAAATGTGTGCTAAGTGAAGAGAGAAACACATAGAAGTTGGAGTTCCACATTTGTGTTGTCACCTCATTGTTTAAAAATCATTGGGATCAAGATGAAGATAGTGCTCCGGCTCTGGGCTATGATGTACTCGATATGTAATGAAATTTATACAAGTAATTAACTTTCGTGACTCTTAATTTTCTCCTCTGCAATATTGGGTCATTATTAAAATATGTGCAACATAGTGCAGAGTTCAATTAGGATAAATATTGGAAATATGAAGAATTATGCAAATATGTGACATTATTATTATTATTATTACAACATTATTGCTTTTACTCTTAATAAGAACATCTTAAGAACACATTGCTCTGCAGATATCTCTCCTCCTACCTTCTCGAGGTTACTGACACACCAAGATACCTCCTTAGGAGAGAAATAATATGATGGATATGAAGAAACTGAATTTACCATGTTGACATTTTCATAAAGACTACATATGGACAGCTATAAGATGATTTAAGCAGCCTTCCTCACTCTCTTGAGGCTAAGTTTCCTACTTGGTCACTAAAATCTGTTCTCCCTTTCTTTCTTTCTTTTTTTTTTTTTTTTTTTTTTTGCAGTACTGGGGATTGAACTCAGGGGCAGTCTACCTCTGAGCTATACCCCCAGCCCTATTTTTTATTCTTTATTTTGAAACCGAGTCTCACTGAGTTGCGGAGTGCCTCACTAGGTAGCTGAGACTGGCCGCGAACCCAGATCCTCCGGTCTCAGCCTCCCGAATGCTGGGATTACAAGCGTGCGCCACCACGCCCGGCTTTTTCTCCCTTTATTTCTTATTAATACATGGCTACTCACAATTACCTTTCTAAACCTCTTTGGTGAGTTTGTTGAAAATAGTAGAGAGAGCCAGGGTCCCTGACTCTACAGGGCTTCTGTTAATTATACCTGGTACTGTGATATGGCTCCTCCTTTAAAAAATATGATTCTTTATTTACAGCTACTATAACCAGAAAACTTTTTTTCCATAATGAATTGAAACTAGACCTTCAGCAATGTTGACATATTAGTCCTAGCTCTATTTTCTGGCATTACACACAATGATCTTCCTTCAGATTCCTTCCAAATTCTGAAATCTAGTATTATGGTACCAGCTAAGGCATATAGTCCCTCCCGAACATAGTGAAGAATGCTGTTGAACTGTAGTTAGAAAGAATATAACAAAGTATCCTGTCGTGGATGATCAAAAATACAATACCTTCCTGAGTGAATTTAGTTCAATACAATATACACCATCTTTATTCATGCCATTTCTCTAGGTACTAATGAGTAAAAATAAATGAGGAAGGTTTACACCTCGACCTTGAAAAACTCACAATTAATTGCAGGAAGCAGATAAATGACAAAAAACATAAAATAAACAAACAAACAAAAAAAACCCACCATGTAATGAACACCATAATAAACTCAATATTTAACACGTTGCCATGGAGACAAAGATAAAAATCTTCCAAGGGAAGTCTAGGGAGTTAGAAAAGATTCAGAATAGGGGTTATAGTCTAGAGAGGTCATTGCAAGGTGACAAAAGAGGAGAGGAAATTGGGGTAGAAAAATCAGTCTGAAAACCAAAGATGATCATGGCCTGACTCCTAACGCTTACAGAAATGTTACCTCATATGGCAAAGGGACATTACAGACGTGCTCTAATAAGGATGTGAAAATGGGGCAGACCATCCTGGAGGATCTGGGTGGATCAATATGATTCCAAGTGTCCTTATAAAAGGGCAACAAGATGGATTCAGAGTCAGAGAGGGCTTTGAAATTGCCATGCTGCTGGTTTGAAGGAGAAGTGGCCCCATGAGCCAAGAGATCCAGGCAGAGTCTAGAAGTTAAAAGAGGCAAGATTATACATTCTCCCTGCAGCCGTAAGGAGGAACGCTTCACTACCAAGGTCTCGGGTTTAGTCCAGTGAGATTCGTGCTGGACTTCTGACTTCAAGTACGTTGAGATGATCCACTAGTGTTGTTTTGAACCATGAAGTCTGTGGCGATTGTTCAAGTTAGAGCAGCAATAGGAAACAAACACAGTCAGAAAAGTGTGGCTGAAATGTAGGGTGTGTGTGTGTGTGTGTGTGTGTGTGTGTGTGCATGTGTGTATGTGTTTGTGTGTGTGTGTGTGTGCACACGTGTGTGTGTGTGTGTGTGTGTGTTGGAAGATGATGGTAGGGGAAAGGCAAATGGGGTTGATTGTGAAGAATTTTGATAAGAAAAGCAGTCTGAATTTTTACCCGTAGGAGAATGTGAGAATGTGATTCTAAACATGAACCTTCTATGGAAACTACCGCTGCATTGTTTCATTGGTCAGTTCTTTCCAGGAGTTTAGTATTTGGAAACTACAAATCTCATCCTCCTACCTAGAGGAAGATGGAACTCCACATGAGAATCTGGGTTGTTTTCTCACCCTAATAATGCAGTGTTGATCTAACACATGTACACACACACACACACACACACACACACACACATACACACACACACACACCTCTCACTCCCCAATCTCTTGAATAGCATCATTTTAGGAGTTGTGGAGCATTTTAGAGATTCCAAATGATAACCAATTATAAAAATATAGCCACAAACTTTACATTGAGAGTGGTAGCACATGCTTGTAATCCCAGCACTTGAGAGTCTGAGATAGGAGGATCACAGGTTTGTAGCCAGCCTCAGCTACTTAGTGAGGCCCTCAGCAACTTAGTGAGATACTCAGCAACTTAGTGAGACCCTGTTTCAAAATAAAGAATAAAAAAATAGGGCTGGGGGTTCAGTCCAGAGGTAGAATGCCCCTGGGTTCAATCCCCAGTACAACAACAACTATATATATATATATCCACAAACTTTAGCAAAAGTTATAAAATTAAAGCACACCCTGAGATGAAAAAGATTAGCAAGGAGGCCTGCATTCGATTTGCAGGATAAGAAAGGCTCCTTTGAGATCTCTACGCCTCTCTCCTACTCCTCTCATTTCCTGTGTCACTCACATGCTCTATTCTTATTTCCTCTTTCATTACTTTGGTCAGAGGAAGTGGTAAGAACTACTGCAGAAAGGCCAAGAGGTGTATCGAAAGTCTGTCTTTACCTTTTCAACCCTAATCCATTTCCTCCACTTTCAATTCCTTGGTAAAAGGATGGGTTTGTGCATGACTAAATTCATGCTAGTTGTTAGAGATGTTCCCAAAATAGAGAGCAGACCACCAAAGCTAGGCCTGGGAGAGGAAGGAGAAGATGTGATACTAGAAGTCCTTGGAAGCATAAGAAAGAGGCTTTTTGGATGTCAGCAGAATTTCTCTGGATTTGGAATCGTTCCTCTGCTGTGTATAGCATTGCAAAATGCACCCAGAGTTTCACAATCACTGCGTGGTTTTCTGTGAAGTCACTGGTGGCCTCCACTCCTCAAATCACTTCCCAGTGAACACTTTGATCCTCTATGATATCAGTCTTTTGAGCCACTAATTGCTTCCAAGTGAATTCTGGCTTGCCAAGAGTCTGGGTGGTGTCTCCCATCCGATACAGTTCTTTGCTTTGCACTTACATATTTGTTTGCTTCCAAATTCCTCCAGGCACGTTGCTTGTTGGTAATCCTTTCCATACAACAGAGCTAAAAGATATGTAATTGTCTTGAAGACTGGATCCTCGGGTTCTGATCCTGGTGGATCAGAACTCTCAGGGGGAAGCACTAAAAATTCAAGTTTCCAGGGGGATTTATCTCTACTTCTATGATTCCAATGTAGTGGTAGTAGATGAAATGTATGAGACTTTTACAACCACTGCAGAAAGGTGGTTATATAAATACCAGATTTTCAACTGTCCAGAAATCTAGAGATTTTGTATTCACTCTTTGACTATCCCTCTCCATATCCAAACAATGGGCATTTTATCGAGTGTGCCTTCTGAATTCTTCTTCGATGTACTGTACCCTCCTTCCCCCTCCCTTCCCTTCCTTTCTCTTTAATACAACTCTTACAGCATAGAAGAAACCATTTTTGGTTTCCCCTAGAATTGTAAATAGTTTCTCAATTTCTAATCCTTCTCCTACTCCCAATTTCAGGTCATCAATTTTTCTTCTGTAAATGAGTGTACAGATGCTTGTTTCTCGTGGTTATTGTATGAATTAAATGAGGCAGATGTCAATATATTTGTGAATGCCCGTGATGCATTTTCTATTCCATAAAAATCACTCAATAAGCCGGGCGTGGTGGCGCACGCTTGTAATCCCAGCATTCGGGAGGCTGAGACCGGAGGATCCGGGTTCGCGGCCAGCCTCAGCTACCTAGTGAGGCACTCCGCAACTTAGTGAGACTCGGTTTCAATAAAGAATAAAAAAATAGGGCTGGGGGTGTAGCTCGGAGGTAGAATGCCCCTGAGTTCAATCCCCAGTACCG
>PVLC010011024.1:0-10000 GCA_004027655.1 Graphiurus murinus
TCTCTAAAGCTCTGCCTACATTCTTTCTGAAAATCCTGTATTGTTTCTAGTATTAAAGATCTGAATTGTTCTTCTGGTAATCTCTGCCATTCTGGGTTGGTGATATCTGTTATTGAGGGGTTGTGGTAGCTCATTGTTTCTTTGTTATTTTTCCTTCCCATGGTTCGCCTATTCTTAGATTTATATCTTTGCTGCTCTTCTAAGTTTTCACGTCCAAACTCTGTAAGGGAGGTTAGAGGTGCCTGAGGGTGTATACAGGGACAGGTTGTAATCAGTGATAAAGGTTGGGTGAGAGGTCACAGTGATGGATGCAGGAATAGGGTAAAGAAGAGGTATTTTCCAGGGGAATAAGAGGTTGAGTGTGTTGCGGAGATCTCTTGTAAAGATTAGTGTTAGTAGATATGACAGGAGATTCTAGTAATCAATATAGAGTTTTGAGTGTCGTAGTATGAGACAGTCTTGATATGAGACAAGAAAAAAAGAAAAAGAAAAAGAGAAGGGAGGAGGTACAGTGTTGAGGAGAGGAATATAGGGGGGAGAGAGGGAGGGGAAGCTTGTAATAGGGAAAAGGAGGAGATTCAACAAGTTAAGCGAGTAAAAACAAAGCAAGCAATCATCCAAACAAACATAAGTAAACGAAGGCAATACAGAACAGAAACTGAGTAAGAACCAATAAAACTTGACACCAAAAACAATACAGAACAAAACAAAACAAAAACAAAAACAAAAAACCCGAAACGTAAAAACAACAACCAACCACTAGAACAAACACCCTGCTAGTTCATAAGTATCGAGCTTAAATTTTAGAGTGTGTCTGTATCATATTTATTTGCCGTCAGTGCAGGCAGGGGGGTTCATTGGTGCCTCTCCCGCTGCTGACTTCAGTCTCGGGGCTCTCCACAGGGCCTGGCTGTGTCTCTCTCTCTCTGCCTTTGCTGATGGCAGGAGTGCAGTCTAAAAGTCAGGCCTTTTCAGATGCCCTATGTGCACCCGTAGAAGGGCTGGTGCCTGTGTCTATCCTTCTTATAGGGGTCCCGCACCTCAGGGGCCCAATACCACTTACAGGTCGCTGCTGCTCGGATTTCCGTTGTTGCCTGCTTCACCTCTGCTCGCTGCGGGCACAAGAGGACAGTGGGGGTCTGCGTAGCTGGCAGGGCGTTGGCTGGAAGTGGCTGGCATGCCAGGCGGCACTGGCCAGTTTGCCGCGCGCTTTTGCGGCGCCTGCTCCCTTGTTTTTCCTGGGGTCTATGTTACTCCACGCCAGGCCAGGTCATTGGATCTGCCGAGGTGCCTGTAGTTTTCAGCGTCTGGGTGACTGTCACAGCTTCACGCCCAGGTTCCATAGAGCCTGAGGCCTGCACCAAGCCTCTGCTTGGGGGTTCCGGATCCCTGCTGCTCGGCCTGCTCCTCTGGTCGCTGGGGGGCGCAGGTTGGTGATAGTCTGGCTAGATGGCAGGAATCTGGTTGAGAAGGGCTAGCGGGGAAGATGGCGGCCGCTGTTCCATGGCGCGCCGGCTCCCCCCTGTTCCTCCTGGACTCAGATCCTCAACTCCGGTTTCACGCTCAGGCTTCCGTTAAGAAGCTGTGTCTTATTTCGAGCTCTTCTGGGCGGTCACAGTTCTGCGCTGAGGCGATGTGCTGGGATAGACCCCAGACCCGAGGGCGCTTACGCTGAACACGCCACGTGTTCTGGTCTCTGCCTGGGTGCAGCGTGGGGTGCCGGGGGTGCTGTTTCCTGGGGTTTGCTGTTCTTAGCGTCTGGGTGGTCCCCAGACCCACTCCTGGTCCTGTTTTTCCACAGCCTACTTCTTCCCTGCAGAGACCGGCGGCGATCCGCCCCGGCAGAGCTGGGCGGGCAGGGCTGCGTGGTGGCATCCTTTGTTGTCCCCGCTCTGCTTCCTTGATCTTCTTTATTTGTTTGTGGTTCAAATTTCGCTTTTTTTTTTTTCTTCTGTTAAAAAGTTCTTTTTATGGTAAATTTAGATCCAAATCACAGCGTCTGGGGAAAGGCGTTTCACTCAGTCGCCATCTTGGATCCTCTCTGGAAAATTTGTTCTTGTTCCTTTATTTTTAGATTGTGATATTTTCCCTGTGGAATTAAAGGGTAGAACATTTTGTTTTAGAGAATTTCATTAAAATTCTGTCCAGCCGGGCGTGGTGGCGCACGCTTGTAATCCCAGCATTCGGGAGGCTGAGACCGGAGGATCCGGGTTCGCGACCAGCCTCAGCTACCTAGTGAGGCACTCCGCAACTTAGTGAGACTCGGTTTCAAAATAAAGAATAAAAAATAGGGGTGGGGGTATAGCTCGGAGGTAGAATGCCTGAGTTCAATCCCCAGTACTGCAAAAAAAAAAAAAAAAAAAAAAAAAAAATTCTGTCCAAAAAAGCTAAGAACATTGAAAAATGTCTCCTATAATTGTCTCCCATAATTCTTTTTGTGGTACTGGGGATTGAACCTAGGGGGATTCTACCTCCAATATACACCCCTGCCCTTTTGTTTCTTATTTTTTGAAACAGGGTCTTGCTAGGTTGTTGAAAGTCTCCCTAAATTGCTGAAGCTGGTCTCAAATCTGTAATCCTTCTATCTTAATCTCCCAAGTACTAGGATTACAGACATGAACAACCACGCCTGGCTAGTCTCTCATAATTCTATTACAGGCTTTACAGAAATTGCACCTATTATTAGCTCCAACATTGACTATTGCTCTTCTTGCTTTCATCAATTCCTCTCTACTTTATTTATTTATGTATTTATGTATTTATTTATTTATTGTGGTACTGGGGATGGAACCCAGGGACCTTCTACCTTCAAGCTACACCCCAGACATATTTTATTTTTATTTGGAAACAAGATCTCACTAAGTTGCAGAGGACCTCACTAAGTAGCTGAGGCTGGCCAAGAACCTGCGATCCTCCTGTCTCATCCTCCCAAATACTGGGATTACAAGTGTGTGCCATCACACCCAGCTCTCTACTCCTTTTAAACCAGTACAATTAAAAATGTTGGATTTTGTCTTTTCTAATATCCTAGGCCAATATCACATCAGAATGATGACACTATCGTAGGAGACCACAAGAGAATATGCCAAGCTACACCTCAAGACGGGCACTAGGAACACAGTGTAGAATAAAAATAGAAGTAGAGGTCATACCTGTAGCATTACACTGAGAAATGGTTACATCAGCCAATTATAAAATGACAATTTGGACTGGGCGTGGTGGCGCACGCTTATAATCCCAGCATTTGGGAGGCTGAGACCAGAGGATCCGGGTTCGCGGCCAGCCTCAGCTACCTAGTGAGGCACGCTGCAACTTAGTGAGACTCGGTTTCAAAATAAAGAATAAAAAAAATAGGGCTGTAGCTCGGAGGTAGAACGCCCCTGAGTTCAATCCCCTGTACCGCAAATAAATAAATAAATAAATAAATAAATAAATAAATAAATAAATAAAATGACAATTTGGGGACAGTCGTTAACCTTTGTATATGGTCTAGGTTTAGAACAATATTAAGGAATCTTGTCAATCTTGGTGGCTGTTATAATAGAGTCTTGAATTTCTAAAAAAAAAAACCTTTAAATTTTGAAGATTCATCTCAGAGTATTTGAATGTGAAATAGCAGGAAATCAGAGTTTGCTTTTAAAAGGGCTGAGTCTACTATGGGGGTCCCTTCCCTCTACTTCCAGATCAATCTATCCCTTTCCTTGCCTCTTTGTTATTCCCAGAAGATCCTGTAATTCTGGGGTTTTTTTGCTTCCACAGGGCAATCCAACTCAAAGACGATAGAAGAGGTTATGGAGATGGTGGAAGAGCTGCAGCAAGGTCATGCATTTTCTTGTGCCTGAATTAGGCCTGGGGCCTGGGGATGGGGACAGTGTTCATTGCCAACCCTCGAAATTTAAGTATTAGGAAAGTATTTGGCTTTGCATTGCGTCTTACAATTTAATTCTCTGAACCAAAAATGCCACATCATGGTACAGAATGATGATCCAGTCATAGAAAGTGAAGGGTCCCATATTTTCTCTTGTAAGTGGAAGCAAGAGAGAAATTGGGAAACAAAGGGGACTTCAGACAAATGAGGAGAGAGACCAGTAGAACAGTGGAAAGAAATTTGGAGAGGGAGGTGGGGAGGGGGAAAAGGAGGATTGAGGAAGGAAACAGTTCAAATGATGCTATGTTCATATACGAAGGCCTCACTACCAATCTCACTAATACGTATGGGGAGTGAGGAGTGAGGTGGGATCTGGAGGGAAACACATCAAGTGTGTGCATGTATGTTTCTATCACTCACTATGATATATTATTATAATGCACCACTAAAAGTGTATTTAAAAAGGAATTTAGGGCTGGGATGTAGCTCAGTCGCAAAGCCCTCACTTTGCAAGCACAATGCCCTGGGTTCGATCCCCAGTGCCAAAAAGACAAACAAAAAAAAAAACCGAAAAAAAAAGAAGTTAATTAAGGTAGAAAGTGAATTACTTCCCTTATTTTTTGTCTCCCATTTGCCTTCCCTGCTGGCAGGTTAAGTACCAACTGTTATCAGACAATTTATGTATCTTCTCAAAAGTATTTCATTCATTAGCAAGTATGAATACTTATACTTCTCCCCAATTTTTATACACAAGTATCATAAAGCAATGCCAGGCCTGCTGCCTGGGCAAAATTTAGGCAGAGATCACAGGGCAGCAACCATAAAAGCATCATAACCTTGGGAAAGTAAAATGCCTCTTGGGGAATGGTAGTGTTCAAAATCATTATTAGTTCCTCAGAGAGTGCTTCCTGGCCCAAAGTTTATATAACTCAGTTAGTGACTTAAAAACCCAGAGGCCTATTCTTATAACTGTGTGGATTCTGTGGACTTGGCCCTGGGTAGATGGAGGAATGGAGATGCTTAGTTCCCGCCCTGGAGGAATTGAAGGTATAGCCTAGGAAATGAGCTGGGATAACATTTTAGAGACTTGGACACTTTTTAATAAATCAAGAGGAAGAATGTCCTTACATATATTTTTATTATGTGATGTGATTCTTTTCTTTCCTTCCTTCTTTCCTTCCTTCCTTCATCCTTCCTTCCTTCCTTCCCTAAAGGCTGAACCCAGGGGCATTCTACCTCCAAGCTATACCCCAGCCCTATTTTATTATTTTATTTTAAAACAGGGTCTAAGTTGCTGAAGGCCTAAATTGCTGAGGCTGGCCTGGAACCTGCAATCCTTTTGTCTCAGCCTACCAAGTACTGGGATTACAGGGTTGCACCTCCATGCCCAGCTGTGATTCTCTGTTTTGTAAAATATATTTTATTGGTACATTGTAATTATACATACTAATGACTTTCAGATAGCAACATACATGTGCACAGCACTTAGTGTGTTTCCTTCCAGATCCTGTCCTACTTCCCCCTTCCCCATACATGTTATTGAGATTGGCACTGATATTTCCATATATGTACATAGCATTATTTGGACTGTTTCCTTCATTGAGTCTCCTCCCCCCTCCCCTGGGTCCCCTCCATCCCTCCAGATCCACTGGAGTTTCTCCTTTTTTATCTGAAGTCCCTTTTGTCTCTCAATTTCTCTCTAGTTTCCACATATGTGAGAAAACATATGACCCTTCACTTTCTGAGAGTACCTAATTTTTATATTTTGATGCCTTTAAGAAATGTCCCATCCTAGAAGTAAAATTGTAAAGTCCATGTCTTTTTTTACCTTTTTAAATTTTTTATTTGTGCATTGTAATTATATACCCTAGTGAAATTCAAAGTGATACATTCATATATGCACACAACATATATGTGGTTCCCTCCCCCACGTGACCCCTTTCCTACCCTTCTCCCTCCCCAAACATGTGATTGGGAGTGAGTCTGTATCTTATGGGAAGAACCCTGACTTACAGAAAGAACTGGGTACTTAAGGCCTGGAGGTTCTTGGGGAGTTGGCATGTGGACCCAGGGGCCACTATGATGTTTTCCCTCAAGTTTAGTCACCCAGCTTTGCACTGATGAGTATAGAGCCAGAGGGCAAGAGGAATATTTCTCAGCTCAGGTGACTGAGACCTGGAAACTTGTAATGAGTCTAAATGAGAGAAGCCTGTAACAGAAATTCTTTAATATTCCCATTTCACTAGGGGGCTTGCAACCTGCCATTGGACACACAAGGAGAGAGTAGTTTTCCCTTTGTTTAATGGGGCCAATCCCTTAGTCAGAGATGGATCAGATTTTCCTCCACCACCCAACAGATGTCTTAATAGGGAAATTTCAGTTGGCTTTTAACAACACCCAGAGTAAGATCCAAAAGTCCTCACTTTAGTTTACAAGGCTCTGTAGGATTTCCTTTCACTGCACCTCACATCCTACTATTCTTGCTTGCTCATTGAACATCTTCCCTGATCCCCAAAACATGTACTTCCTGCATCTCTAGCTTAGGTTTCTCTCTCTCCCTTGCTCTTCCCTTTATTTAGAAAGGTCCCCATGCCTTCCATTCCTTCAAAGCTAGAGATCTTGTTCACCTCTATTATTTGAAACCTAGAAAGTTCTTCTCGTACTTAAAGAAGTATCCTCCACCCTTTTACTTTATCTTGCTGTGCCTTTCATTGTTTTATATATTTTACAACACAGGTCCTGCCTCTCATAGTGATGAGTGATGTCAAATATTGTGACCCATTTCTCTGTTCACCATTTCTATTTTGCCACCTGTAACAAGTCCACAAGTGTTTCGTGCATCTTCTGTGACAACACTCAATCATGCCATGGAATGGGAGCACCTACTAATCTCCACCTGCTTCAGGTGGCTGGCTTCCTCAACCTCTCTTTCCCTTTACAGCAGAACACCTGGATCCACAGATTGAGGACCTGGTTAATCGAGTTAAAGAGTTTCAGAAACGTGAGCTGAAACCTCGGGTGGCTGGCTGATCTCAAAGAGGAGCCTGGGCGTTGATGCTTCTGTGTGTCTTCCTTTGCGGAGTCTGGTGATGCTCGTCGAGTAATTTGAAATGCCACATCCTGAGAAGGAATGGATGTTTGAGTTCTTTGCTTACTCAGTATCTTTCTCTTTTCTGGCCCAGTGAAACAGAAAGCCGAAGAGGAGATGAAACAGGCTCATGACCTCTGGGAGACCAAACAGAAGGAACTGGATTCATGTAGGTTGTATAAGATGAATACAGTGAAGTCCCTTATTTCCCTAAATCCTAAACCCACTACCCTTCCCAAACTCTGGGTTCCAGACCTTGGATTTTTTAATGCAATCCTCAAGGCCCATTTGGGTACCCTCCACCTCTTTGGTCTCAATTTCTACCTCTCACCCCTCTCCCACTTTGATGACAACAAAACACAGAGGGTATCCCCCTCGAGGACTTCTATTATCTGTTCTCTCTGCTGGAGGTTCTCTTACCCTTGATTATCTAGATGACCTCCCACAGCCTCTAGCAAGTCAGTTCAAACCTCGTCTGCTTTTAGAGGTCTCATGTTCCCATCTGAAAAATAGCACCAGCCATCACCCACCTATGGTCCCAATTCCCTTCTCCTTGGTTGTATTATTTTTGTTATCGCCCTAATCCCCACCTGACTTGATATGTTTACATCTTTGTTATTATATTTTCCCAATGCAGTGCAAGGTCTGTGGGAAATTAAGCCCATTCTGCACTATCGGGAAACCCAGGCTGAACCCTCAACCGTGAGGCCCCAATAAACACGCTGCCTGAATGTTGCTGATTCAAACCTCTCTTTATTATACCTCTCTCTCTGGGATCCAGGGCACTAAACAAGCAGTAACAAACATAGCACAGAAGCCGTCTCTCCAAATAGTGCCTTTCCAACAGACTCCCAATAACCCCTCTCTCCAGCAATCCACCTTCCACTAGCAACCAACAACCTTTCCTCCCAGAACTTCTCCAGCAACAACCCAGCCAGCCTTTCCCCAGCAACTCTACTCTCGGGCGAGAGGTGGAGGCTCTTAAAGCCACACAGGGCCTAAGCCACGAGGCGTCTCATACAGCTCTCACCTGGGCCAGCCACGAGCCAGGCGTGCTGGTGCATGCGCTCTGGCGTGGCACAGCCCTAGAATGTTAACCACCCGCAGCCACTTCTGGCACTCTGCCAGGCGCCATCTAGAGGCGAGGTCTAGCTGGCCAGACTAGGCCCCCGACACTGCACCATTCTCACTGTCATGTTCCCTATAAGTGCCATGTTCCCTATAAGTGCCAAAGAGCCATGGGTACACATAGAGGAGAGGGAGGGATGACCTCAGAGATACCTTCACTAGGCAAAGGAGAGGAGATGAAAGAAAGATACTCAGGTTTCACCTAGGTCTATACAAATTCCGCATGGGGCATCAGACAAGCCCTTACCCTGAAGTTGTAGTCATGGGGCAGGTCACAGTGTGATTCCTGAAGTCTGAAAATGTCCCTGTTTTATTCTTTTCAGTGAGTGTAGAGCAGATGCAGCTGAAGGAAGCCTTAAGGAAGAAGCAAGGTATTTAACAGCGGTGCTTTCTTTCTTTACTGCTGCTGTAGCCACTGTAAAGCTACCTTGACAGGTGAATCCTGTTGAAACGTAAATTAAACCACTTCCTTTTTATACTAACACCCCCTCTACCTCCCACTTCACTCATTGTAAAAACACATATCCTGTCAATGAGCTGCAACCCCGTAGATGCTGCAGCTTTGACCTTTTACCTCTCTGTTTCCTCTTCCCTTGGCTGAGACCACTTCAATCACACTAGTCTCCTCACTGTTCCCAAACACTTGCTAGGCACGTTCCAAAGCCTTTGAATCTGGCACTGATTGAAACACTCCATTGATTGTGATAATTTTCACAAACAATGGCATATTTGTTTCTATAGTAATTAACTTACTATGTCTCCACTAGTCTGTTGATTCCTTAACAATAATTAACACCCCCCCTTTTTTTTCATTGATTTTTTTTTTTTTTTTGCAGTACTGGGGATTGAACTCAGGGACTTTCTACCTCCGAGCTATACCCCCAGCCCTATTTTTTATTCTTTATTTTGAAACCGAGTCTCACTAAGTTGCAGCGTGCCTCACTAGGTAGCTGAGGCTGGCCGCGAACCCGGATCCTCCGGTCTCAGCCTCCCGAATGCTGGGATTACAAGCGTGCACCACCACGCCCGGCTTCATTGATTTTTTTTTTTTAACCAACCCAAGTCCAAAGTCTGATATCTAGTTTAGGCACTGAATGTACATTTATCGAATAAATTAATTGAATCCATTCCTAGTAGGATGGAGGACTGTTCCTTTCCAATCTAGATGCACCAAGGAAAATAGCAATAAGAAACAAAGATAATAAATACAGAAAAAGCCTAGGGATCCAGATAGGCCAAGATCAGGCAAGAACCAGTGACAAAATCGAATTCAATTAACCATCTCCCAATCCATTCAACTATCCAGTCATCCCACCAGCCTATTACCCATCCAATTTTCGATCTATCCAGTGCATAAACACTTTCATCCCTCCATTATTTTCAGCTAACCATCCATCCAACTTTCTACCCATCCATCCATTTGTCTAACCAACAATTGGTAACCATCTATCCACCCATCCATCTCAGCATCCACTTCACCAGCATCTTTTATATACCCAAATCTGCCAATTCTGTCATTCTCATAGCTATTAATCTACCTGTCCACCCATGAAAATTTCACACTGTCATCCATGCAAGCATTGATTTTTTTCATCCATACATCATTTCTCTCATCTATTTTATCTACTCACCCGTCTGACTATTCATGTATTTGTCCAACAATATGTTTGTCAACTCTCCATGTATACATCTAACCATTTACTCACCTCTCCCCCCACATATCCATAAATCCATCTGCCATTTCTGGGAGGAAAGAAGACTCATCCATGAGTGGAAGCAAAGGACATGAACACCCTGCAATATTCTTAGAAGCCAACCTTTGCTGTGTGTTTGTGTCTGTTTGTTGAGTGTAGTTTTTGTTGCTCGTTGGTTGTGCCTAGAACTTGATGCCCTAGGGGTCAGAGTGAATGATTACA
>PVLC010011024.1:12500-27202 GCA_004027655.1 Graphiurus murinus
GGATAGAACCCAAGGGCTCTCTATCTCTACCACTGAGCTACACCCCCAGCTCTTTTTATTTTGAAACAGGGTTTCACTAAGTTGCCCAAGCTGACCTCAAACTTGTGAACTTCCTGTCTCAGCCTCCCACATGCAGGGATTGCAAGAATGTACCACCACACCCTTGCTAGGATAGTTTTTTTTATCTTTTTAAACACTAAGTGTGTGGATTTCTGTGAAGTGGGAAGCAGATAAGCATGGAGCTGTTATACAGACCCAAGGATCACTTGGAAACATTCCAAAGCACATTGTCTAGAAAGACATCTCCTTTATAGAGACATAGCTTGTGTGTAGACACTGAGATAGAGACACCAAGGCAGTGTACATACAGGGAGATGCCGCCTAAAGGCTAGAAACCTTCACACCCCAGAACCCAATGCCCCTTCTCCATATAACCCTTTCACCCCTAGGTAGAACACCTCCCACAGGCTACCCAGGAGCCCCACTTGGGACCCTAGGAGACCAACTCAGGACCTGCCTCAGGAAGGGCCACATGCCTTCCTCCTAGGAAGAGATGAAAACAGTCATGTTTAAATTTAGTCAGGAAATGTATCCCAGAGGAGGACTTTGATCTTTAAGCTGAGATTTAGTATAATATATGGCGTTTTTCATATTAATGACAACATACGAATGAATGGTCTTTTACTTGCCTATTTGTACCCATGTCTTTTTATTTCCTTCTGAATAAACTGTTGAAAGAACATTATGGTTTCAGTGGTCCTGTGTGCTTAATCCTTGGCACAACCTGATTTCCCAAAAGATTGAATCACATAATTCCACAGTTCTCCCAACAGCTTATGAGAGTGACCATTTCAGCACATCTGCACCAGCTAATGTTTTGGTGCAGATGGCAACATCTGTTCCTTTGTATAGGCGAAAAATCAGATCACTCAGCTGGTTAGGTGGTGGAGCCATGCTTTACACTTTAGAAATGTTTGTCCTTAGAGACTGTGACCTTTGTTGAAATCCTGCATATCAGATTTTGTCTGCCCTGAAGCCCCTAAATCTACTATTCTTTTCTTTCTCTTTCCTCCCTTCCTCCCTTCCTCCCTTCCCCCTTCTCCTCTTCCCCTACCCCTTTCCCCCCCTCCTCCCTCCCTTATTTCTTTCTTCTTTCTTTCTTTCCTTTTCTTTTTGGTACTGGAGAATTGAACCCAGGGGCATTCTACCTTCAACCTATACCACTAGCCCTATTTTATTTTTGTTTTGAAACAGGGTCTTGTTAAGTTGCTGAGGGCCTCAGGCTGGCCTTGAATCCATGATCCTCCTGTCTCAGACTCTCAAGTACTGGGATTACTGGCATGCACCACTGTGCCCAGTTAGATCCGCTCTTTATTTAAACATCTTGTCTGTTCTTTCATGATCTATCAACTGGTTTGGAATTAACAGCCAAAATGAAGCAAAACCAAAAGGCTAAGCAGTTTTTAGACTATGTACAACAGAGGGTTTTTTTGCTTTGTTTTGTTTTTTATCATTGCTCCCTCATTAAAGCCATCATCCTGATCAAAGAGGTGAGCTGTGCTTCTAATAATCAGATTTGATGAATCAGTTTTTACAGAAGTGGTTCTGCTTCTATTTTTCCTGAGATGTGGAAAAGCTCCCTGGAGACCTTCTGTCTAGTCTGGACTTCTTGGCCTGCTGCCATACAGCTCGACCTCTACCACTGGCCCTCATACTGTTTCCCCTTGGGGCACTTTGGTTGCAAGCTAACGACTGCCTCAGCCACTAGCATTCAGACATCAGTGGAAATGGTCCTGCTCTCTTTCCTATACCTCTGTATACCAGGTATGGACATGGGGCTTTCTCTGACTTCCTGCTACACAACCAAAATCAGGCTGTAATATGTAATGAGATATTTTATACTTGTATTGGTACACTGTAATTATACACCATCATGAGGTTCAAAGTGACACAGACACAGACCTACATATACACAGCACTTGGTGTGTTTCCCTCCACATCCTATCCCGATCCCTTCTCCTTTCTCCCCGTACATGTTAGTGAGATTGGTAGTGATACCTTCATATATGGACAGAGCATCGTTTGAACTGTTTCTTTCATCAGTTCTCCTTTACCCTCTCTGCACTTCTCTCCCCCAACCCCCTTCCACTGTTCTACTGATCTCTCTCCTCATGTGTCTGAAGCCCCTTTCATTTTCTATTTTCTTTCTGGCTTCCACATATAAAAGAAAACATATGACCCTTCACCTTGTAATTTTCACTTAGCATGATATTCTCTAGTTCCATCCATTTTCCTGCAAATGCTATTATTTTATTCTTCTTTATGGCTGAGTAGAATTCCATTGTGTATATATCCCATAATTTTATAATCTATTCATCTGTTGATGGACACCTGGGTTGGTTCCATCATTTGTGGACTGTGAATTGTGTTGCTATAAACATGGATATACATCTGTCACTATAGTATTCTATTTAGATTTTATTGAATCTTCTTGGACTATGAGAGAGAAACTTTATCCAAACACTAAGACCTACAATCATGCAGAGACCTCAGATCCATTCTAGAATCCCTTACTATTCAAATTCCCTACATGGTTCTCAGTCAGCCTCAAGATGGTCAGGGGAGCTCAACACCCCCACCCCCCAAATTTTCTACGAGCCTTTCACCTTGAAATCCCTCTTGGGATTTATGTGACAAGTGATTACTCATTTATTCTATCTTTAAAATTGTGGTTTAATACCAGAATTAGCCTCCAGGAAAAGCTCCTTTCATGAACATCTATGGATTTGGAAGCCTGGGAGAAATCTCCAGGATGTAAATGGTGTTCATGGAGGTTAGGTATACAACATCAAGACCACATGTAAATGACTTTATACTCTAAATTTCAACTACACAGTTAGAGAAGATACTTGCAAAGAGCCTTTAGAACCTAAGAGTAAAAACATGCTATCATAGCTACAGAAAAAAAGATCAAGTGGAGAGTAAAATATTTAGTCAGCCATAGAAATAGTTATAGCAGCACCATCAAGGGTAGAAAAAGTCTTATCCTAGGGGATGATGAGCATGGCAGATCTCATTTGCAAGGCTTTAACTTTTAGTATTACTATATTGATACAATGGACTATTTTATTCTAGTGTCATTAAACAAATTATATATGAATTTCATGTTGACTTTCCTATTCCTTGACAGCTGTGAACTCACCATCCAACTATTTTCTTTTTGTAATATAATTTTATTGGTGCATTGTAATCTCACATCATAATGAAGTTAAGAGTGATAGGGACATACACTTGGTTACATCCAACTTTTTCACTCTCCATCAACTTGCCGGACCCAAGAAACAGCCACTCACTCATTAGTGATGGGCACATATGTACATGCACACAGTCACATCCTCTCTACCCCATGCACACGTACATACACACTTCCTCTCTCAAGAGACCTTCCTTATCTTTGATTTATGATTGTGAGTGTGTCCCAGTGCTGGGCAATGTTCCCTGAAGTAATGTCTGCTGAGGAGCTTCTTGGATATATTTCTCAGCTCTTAAAAAAGAGATTCAACAAGAGATTAAATCTTTCACCCTCTGCATGTTGCCCTGTCTGGATTTGAGGATCAGAAATGCTGCAGTCACTTTGGTAAGTTCTAGTGCCATATAGCTCACAGCACAAATGAGGGGCAAGAGTCATAACTCAGTGACATTTTACTTTGTGTATAATGGATATCAATCTCAGCATTAGGCATATGAACAATTTTCCTAGAGCCATAAAATCTCAGAGTTGAAATGCTCAGTTTTTGTTCAAATGGAAACACTAAGGCCTGGTAAGTTGTGCTCCACAAGGATTCACTGTCCCTATGTTTAAAACACTGTGCTAGGAACTGGGTATGGTACTGCACACCTGTAATCCCTGTTCTTTGGAGACTGAGACAGAAGTATCGCAGGTTTGAGACCAACCTCAGTAACTTAGGAGACCCTGTTTCAAAATAAAAAATAAAAAGGGCTAGAGGTAGAATTCCCCTGAGTTCACTCTCCATTACCACAAAACACACACACACACACACACACACACACACACACTGTGCTAGGGATCTAAAAGACAGGTTATTCACACAGGCACCATGCCACAAGAAGCTAAACAGTATAGAGGAATCACATAAACAAATTATTGTGCTATCCTACACTGGCTATCAACTGTATGCCCAACTCTTCTTTTGTTTGTTTGGTGGTGAAGATTGAACCCAGGGACATTCTACCTCTGAGCTACACCCCCAGTCTTTTTTTTTAATTATTTTATTTTTTGTTTTGAAACAAGCAGGGTCTTGCTAAGTTGCTGAGGGTCAAGCTAAGTTGTTATGACTGGCCTTGATCCTGCAATCCTCCTGTCTCAGCCTCTCAAGTACTGGGATTACAGGTGTGCACCACAGCACCTGGCCCAACTCTTTACATTTTTAATTTCCCAAAGACCAAAGAGATAGACATTAGAATTCCCCTTTTACAGTTAAAGAAATAAACCAAGAGAAGGCGGGTAATCTAGGCCATTCAGTGGTGGAACTTGGATCCATATCCAGGTGTGTTGGACCCTAAAGGTAACCCTTTTCCATTCCCATGGAAGCACCTCTATGTTGCAGTTGTGGAGATGTGGATGTCATTCCTGATGATAGACACCTTCTCCCCAACATAAGAGAACACTTAGGAAACCAAGGGACTCACAAGATTTTAGTATCCTTCAAATGACTAGATCATAATTCAAAGGATCTATACTGAAACCAACTAGCTTGGGGCCCAAACATCTGACATTTTTATGCATCAAAACAGTGATAGCTGCCAGTTGTGGTGGCACATGCCTGTAATCCCAGTACTTGAGAGGCTGAGACAGGAGGATCGCAAGTTTGAGGCCAGTCTCGGCAATTTAGTGAGACCCTCAGCAACTTAGAAAGACCCTGCTTCAAAATAAAAAATGAAATAGGGCTGGGAGTGTAGCTCACAGGTAGAATGTCCCTGGATTCAATCCTCAGTACAAAAGCAAAACAAAACAAAACAAAACAAAAAAACAGTAAAGAAACATCAGTGCCCACTATAAAAGGATGATAGAAGCTTTACTTAATAATAATAACCTTCTGTTATTATCCTTTAGGTGAAGTCAATGCCTAAGAGACAGCAGTCCTCCTGGAACAACTGTTATCTGGAAAAGAGAAGGTAAAAGCTCTGCCTTAGAGCCCTGCCTCACTCACAGATGAGAACAGCTTTATTTCCAGAGTTCTTCCCTGGGGAAGAATCGAGGCTTCCAAAATACAGAGGCTTCCAGCAATCTTCCCTGAAAGTTACTGCATGATCCAAGTCTATTAACTTATTATGCATGACTTAATATTGTATGGGCAAACAGAGCCAGGGGAAAGGAAAGAAGGAAGTTAAAATGGGGAATAGCTTAAGGGGAAACTTTGTGTAAAACAATTGCCTAGGGTGATAGGCTAGGAAGAACCAGGATGGCAATTTATTTTATTTTATTTTAGTTTTTGTGGTTTTGGGGATTGAATCTAGAGGCTTTTCACTGCTGAGCTATAAGAAACAGTCTCACTAAGTTACTGCATACTGGCCTGCAATTGTCCTGTTTCAGGCTCCTAACTACTGGGATTCCAGGCATGTATCAGTGCACCCAGCTAGGATGGAAAATTTATTACTACTCCTACTAGTGCTGTGACTTTATCCTCTAAGACTCATATGCTCATATGATTACGTGTGTGTGTGTGTGTGTGTGTGTGTGTGTGTGTGTGTGTGTGGTGTTACTAGGGATCAAACCCAAAGGCATTCTACCTCTGAGATACACCACCAGCCTATTTTTTTTTGAAACAGGGTCTCACTAAGTTGCTGGACGTGGCCTTGAACCGATGATCCTCCTGACTTAGCCTCCCAGGTACTAGGATTACAGGTATGTGCCATCACACCTAACTCATATGATTACTTCTTTACTGGAGATGTTGGATCTTTGAGAAATAAGGTGTTGAATATTAGTCTTTGCATATTCAGTCTTCAGATGACTTCCTGAAGTCTACTAGGCATCAATGGATGTTTAATTGACTAATTATAGAAATAATACTGATTGGAGAAATAGCCCTCCTTCTAATCAAAGTTAGTTCAGTATATCCTTTATATGAAGGTAATAATATGTAAGACCTCTGCATATTAGGTACTGTGCAAAGTCTTTTTGAAGTTGGTAGGATGGAATTCTCATGCATTTTTCTATATCAGGATACACAGAGATAAGAAAAATGATCTATAGACTCCACGATTTTTATAGACGCCACAAAGTATCCACATATCCTAGTATTTTTATACTCCAGTGATTGTGTTAATTTCAGGGTTTTGTCATAGCTACACAGTTAATTTCATTATATACCTGTTTTTATGTATATATAGATTATTTGCCATAAGGATAAAAATAATTACAATGAAAACAAAAATAGCAAAATTTTGAGGACTGATATTAACAAAACACAGGAGATCTTAAATTCCATTGAGTGACTCTGTGTGTGTGTGTGTGTGTGTGTGTGTGTGTGTGTGTATGTTACTAGGGATTGAACCTGGGTACATTCTACCTCAGAGGCCCTATTTTATTTTTCATTTTGAAACAGAATCTCACTAAGTAATGGAGGGCCTCACTAAGTTGCTGAGATTGATCTTGAACCTGAGATCCTCCTGCCTCAGCCTCCCAAGTACTAGGATTACAGGCATGTACCACCAAGCCTGGTTCCATCAAGTCTTATGTATGCTATTTCTTTTTTTTGCAGTACTGGAGATTGAACCAGGGGCATTCCACCTCTGAGCTACACCCTCAGCCCTATTTTTCATTCTTTATTTTGAAATAGGGTCTCACTAACTTGCAGAGGGTCTCACTAAGTAGCTGAGCCTGGCTACAAATCTGCGATCCTCCTATCTTAGCCTCCCAAGTACTGGGATTACAATGCGTGTCACCACGCCTGGCTTGTGTATGCTATTTCAATCAATGTTCACATTGTTTCTCCAAATGTATGCATTATTATTCCCTTACAAAGATGTGATAGAGCCAGAATTTGATCCTGTAACTATTATATTCTGAAGATTCAGAGTTCCACAATATAGGAACCTCCAACCTATGCTTAGCAATTCCCACTCTTCCCTATTCCCTTTCTGTTACAGCTCTTTACAATTTTCATCCCTTCTCAACAATTCCAGGTGATCCTCATTCCTGAGACTTCTCCCCATATTCAGTGTCTAAGTGCTGTACATACCAAACACTGGCATCTTTTTTCACCCCATGTGCTGTTATATAATACTGTATGTCAATGTTCTAACTGTTGGGAGAGGCAGTCTACCATAAGCCCTGATTGTCTGCACATCCAAATGGCAGTGTTTAACTGTCCCTGAATACTGAGCAGTTTCTATAACTAGTCACATAGGCAATTAAGTAGGTCAAGGTGACCTTAGCTTAACTGCTACGACTACTCCCTCCTTGGGAAAGAGAATTAATCTGTGTGTTGCTTGCTGTGGAAGGTACAGAGCCTTGCTCTTTGATTCATCAGCTATAGCACAGCACACTGTGTATGAAGACACCACGTGGGCCCTGTGGGACTCAAGGGCAGGAAAATCAGTGCATTCAGACTGATGCTCCTGCTGTTTGCTGCACTGTAAGTAACAAACTGTCTTACTCTGACTCATTAAGTCTCATTATGTACTTTCAGCACTTATCTGCTTTTAGCAAGTCAACCTGCTTGCTTTCTTAGTAATCTCCTTGGAATCTTGGTACTCTATGCCATCCTCTGCATGGTGAAGTTTCTTCCCTGAAACTAACCCTTCATAACCATCAATTTGTCTTTTAAGTAATTTTGAGATGAAAAGATAATTGTTACTTACAACTTCCTGCTATTTAATATGAATTATGGTTTGCAAAGAGCGTTTTGAGCACAAAGCTGGTGACAAGGAAAGAATGTAAATAGGATCCAAGAGAGAAACCAGATAATCATGCTTATGAAACAATAAGAGGGATGATGGCTAGTGACTGGATATTGGAGATGCAGCTGGACTTAGAGCAGATGTCTTGCAGGTGATAAAAGCATGGTGCCCAGACATTGATCATAAAGAAACAAAAGGAGATTTTTACAGAAGAGACTGATTTATCTGTTAGATTTTTCTTCTTTTTCCCCTTTGGTATTAGGGATTGAACTCAGGAGTATTCTACCTCTGAACATCACCTCAACCCTTTTAATCATTCTATTTTGAAACAGGGTCTCGCTAAGTTGCTGAGGCTGGCTTTGAACCTCCTCTTTGTCTCCCAAGTGCTGGGATTACAGGCATGCACCTCCATAGTTGGCTTTTTTTTTCTTTTTTTAATATGCTTTTATAATGTTCACCATACCCCAGGCACTGTTCTAAGAACATTCACTCATTAATTCCTAATTACAGTCCAATGTGATAGCTCCTAGTATTACCTTCATTTTAGTTGGAGAAACTAAGGAACATAGAGGTTAGTAAGATTAAAAATATATACATTTTATAAGTGATAAAGAGAGAAGAGAGTATTGGAACCACTGTGAAGGCAGGAACCGCTGTGGAGGCAGGGTATACCAGGACATGGTGGATTTTGACTGGCAGCTGCTGCCTGGTAAGAAACCTTAGAGAAAGAAGAGTTGTGTTCAGAAAGGGTTTTATGACACTTCCCCCCTTCAGCTATACTCTGGAAATGCTCTTGTTCATTAAACCCTTCCCCCCAAAAAAATCCCAAAATGTGGATCAAATATTTTACTATTGAAAAGCAACAACAATAATGACATTTTCTATGTGTCATTAGCAGCCTCTAGGGTACCATCCATGGCTTGCATTCCACATTTTGGGCAACACTGACTTGTAAAAAGACTATGGCTGGGCTAGAATTTCAAATCTGCTTCCTAATACTGTCCACTTTTAAAAATTCTAGTATACTTTTATCAGTGCATTATAATTATACATCATAGTGAGGTTCAGAGTGGTAGAAACATCCATGCACAAGGCACTTGATGTGTTTCCCTCCATATCCCACCCTGCTCCCCATACATTTTATTGAGATTGGTATTAATATTTTTGAACATGTACATAGCATTATTTTATTTGTTTACTTCATCAAGTCTCCTCCCCCCATCTCCCTCCTTTAATCTCTTTCCACTATTTTACTGGAATCTCTCCTCCTTTATCTGAACTCCATTTATTTTCCCAATTTCTCTCTAGCTTCTACATATGAGAGAAGACATACAACACTACACTTTATGAGACTGGCTGATCTCATAGCATTATATTCTTTAGTTCCATCCATTTTCCTGCAAAAATTTTGTTCTTCTTTATGACTGAATAAAATTCATTGTGTGTATATACCATATCTTTGTAATCCATTCATCTGTTGATGGGCACCTAGGCTGGTTTCATAATTTAGCTATTGCAAACTGTGATGCTATAAATATGAATATGCATGTATTGCTATAATATTCTGACTTCAATTCCTTTGGAAAGATACCTAGGAGTGGTAGAGTTTGGTCATATGGTGGTTCTATTCCCAGTCTTCTGAGGAACCTACACACTAATCTCCTATTGACTGTACTAATTTGCAATCCCACCAACAGTGTATAAGGGTTCCTATTTTTTTACATCCTCACCAGCATTTACTATCGTTTGACTTCTTGATGATTGCTGTTCGAACTGGAGTTATATGGAATCTCAATGTAGTTTTGATTTGCATATCCCTGATTGCTAATGATATTGAACATTTTTTCATATATTTATTCACCATTTTTATTTCTTCTTTTGAGAAGTATCTATTTAGTTCAATTTCCCATTTTTGACAGTTGTTTAAATATCAAGTTTTTCAAGTCCTTTATATATTCTAGATATTAGTCCTCTAGCTGAGGTGTAGCTGGCAAAGATCTCCCATTTTATAGGCTCTCTTCAGACTCTTGATTGTTTCCTTTGTTGCACAGAAGTTTTTTTTTTTTTAAATTTAATGCCATCCCATTTATTGATTCTCATTTTTATTTCCTGAGCTTTGGAGGTCTTATTGAGGAAGTCTTTGCCAGTGCATATATGTTGGAGAGTTGGTCCTACGCTCTTTTATGAAGATTTTATAATCTGCTCCTGTAATGAATTGTTTTATCATTTGAGTTATTTAACCATTAATTCTCTAGGGATTGCCAGGTACACATTTCTATCATCTGCAAATAGAGATAATGTTTCCTCCTTTTTTCTAATCCCTATGTCATTAGTGAATTTCTCTGGCTTAATTGCCCTGGTTATTACTTCTGGGAAAATATTGACTAATAGTGAGGAAAGTAGTTCCTGACTTTAGTGGAAGTGCCTCTAGTGTTTCTTCTATAGGCAAAAAGCTATAGATTCAAGAAGCTGAATGAACCACTGATAGGTAAAGCAAAAGAAATTGATGCCAAGAAATATCATAATAGACTTCTGAAAATTAAAGCCAAGGAAAAACATCGGCAAAGCTGCAGGAGAGTAAATAACATATTGGCTATGTGTCATTACCGGTAAAACATATATAAGGAGTAATGTATCAATTTGAGTAACAGTACATTTTATTTGGAAACATGACCACTTAAGGGAAGTGCCACATTTTCTAAGTGCTAAAGGAAACAAACTCTTAACCATTAATTCTGTATCTGGTGAAAAAATCTTTACAAATGAAGGGAAAATAAAGATAGTTTCAGATGGAATAAAACTAAAAGGTTTTTTTTTTTTTTTTAGCAGACCTAACCTTAAAATTTGACTTAAGAAAATTCTTCACAAAGATAGGAAATGATATAAGAAAGAATCACGGAGAAAGGAAAGAATATGGAATACTAGAAAGAGCACAAATGTGAGTGCATAAAATAGTGGATCCTTTTATTTGTTCGTTTTGCTAGTAATACAATGGAAACAAAAATCATAACCCATTATTCAATGGTATTTTAAAGTGGGAAAAATAAAGGATCATAAATGGAAGTGAGATTGTATAAATCTTCACTCAAATGGTCGAATGTTGATACTACTTAGCTGGGATAAGTCACATGGGCATTTTAAGACCCAGAGTACCCCAATAGGAAAACTGTATCATGTGATAAAATAAAATATATATCAAGAGGACATCCTAAAATTTCTTTAAATTACATGTATGAAGGCAAAAAGGAAATGTCAAAAAGAAAGAGCAGACTAAGCAAACAGAAAACAAGCAATAAGATGACAGACTTTGTTAACCTTGCTTATAAATTATTAGATACCTTTAAAAATTTTATACATTACATCTAAAGTATTCAGTTAGTTGCCATAGAGTTCTGCGTAGTATCCTCTTTGATAATTTTGATTGCTATGAACTCAGTAGTTATGAATTGTCTTTTATTTCTGGTATTGGTCATTTGTATCTTCTAGACTTTCTTGGTTGGCTAGAGGTCTATCATTTTTATTTGTATTTTCAAAGAACGAGATTTTGTTATCCTGTTTGCTTTCTTGTTTTCCTTTTTTCTATTTCACAGAATTCTGCTGCAATTTTTATTTATTTAATTCTACTTGTCATAGACTTAAATTACCCTTTATTTTCTACTCTTTATAGTCTACTTTTCTAAGGTATAAGCCTAGGTTTTGAATGTAGATATTTATTCTTTTCTAATACATGGATTTCATGCTATAATTACCATTTAACTACTACACTACTTTAACAGTATCACACAGACTATGGGAAAGTTGTTTTCTTTCTTTCTCCTTTTTTTTTCCACACTGGGGAGTGAGCCCAGAGGTATTCTACTTCTGAGCTAGACTCCCAGCCCTATTTTATTTTTATTTTGAAACAGGGTCTCACTAAGTTTTTTAGACTGTCCTCAAACCTACAATACCCCTGTTTTGGCCTTCCAGTACTAGGATTCCAGGTTATGTGTCACCATGCCTGGCTAAGTTGTATTTTTATTTTACTTTTTTTTGTGTGAAACTGAGGATTGAACCCAGGGGCCTTCTAACTCTGAGCTATACCCCCAGCCCTATTTTATTCTTTTATTTTGAAACAGGGTCTCTCTAAGTTGCAGAGGGCCTCACTATGTTGCTGAGGCTGGCTGCAAACCTGTGATTCTCCTGTCTCAGCCTCCCATGTACTGAAGTTACAGGTGTGTGCCACCATGCCTGACTAAAATTGTATTTGTTTGTTTGTTTGTTTGTTTGTTTTGGTAATGAGAATTGAGCCCATAGACATTCTACCTCTGAACTATACTTCCACCCCCATTTAAAAAATCTTTTTGAAACAGAGTCTTAAACTAAGTTTCTGAGAGCCTCTCTAAGTTGCTGAGGTTGGCCATGTACCTGACTTTCTTCTGTCTCAGTCTCCTAAGTACTGGGATTACAAGTGTATGCTACTACACCTGGCATAAAGTTTTTTGGTTTTTTTTTTTTTGTGTGTGTGTGTGTGTGTGTGTGTGTGAGAGAGAGAGAGAGAGAGAGAGAGAGAGAGAGAGAGAGAGAGAGAGAGAGAGAGAGAGGGAGAAAGGTAGTGGGGATGGATTGAACTCAGGGGCATTCTACCTCTGAACTACACCCTCAACCCTATTTTATTTTTTTTGAAACAGGATCTTACCAAATTGCTGAGGCTAGCCTCGAACCTATGATCCTCATATCTCATTCTCCCAAGTACTAGAATTATAAGGAATGAGCCACTGGACCTGGCTCAGACTCTGCTTATTTTCAGAGTTAAGTCAGCATCTTTCCCTGAACTTCATTGAGGGTTTTTCAAATATTTGGAATACATTTAGAGTATCATATCTTAGTCTGTATTTCTCTGTGGGATATCCTGACCTAAATAATTTTGCTTTAAATTTACATATATTAAGGTTTACTCTTTAGAAAGTAAAGTTCTATGATTTCTGATAAATACATACTGTTGTGTAGCCACTGATATAGTAACATACAGAATAATTTTACTACCCTAAAAATCCTCTGTTTATCATTCCCCTCCCACCTCTGAATCCCTGGCAACCACTGACCATTTTACTGTCTCTATCATTTTGCCTTTACGCTACTGTTATATAATTTAGATCATATAATATGTACTTTTTTAGACTGGCTTCTTTTACTTAGCAATATGCATTTAAGTTACTTCCATGCATTGTAATAATTTGATAGCCATTATGTTTATCATTGAATAACATTCTGTTATGTGGATATACCAGCTTCTTTATCTATTCACCTATTGAAGCACATTCTTGTTGCTTTTGCTTTTGGGCATTTTTTAATAAAGCTATGATAAACATTAGTATGCAGGTTTTTGTTTGAACATATGTTTTCAATTTGACTGGTTAAATACCTAAAGGAATGATTTATGGCACAGTGGTGCACACCTGTAATCCCAGTACTTGGGAGGCTGAGACAAGAGGATTGCAGGTTTGAGGCCAACCTTAGTAACCTAGTGAGACCATTTCAAAATAAAAAAGGACTGAGATGTAGCTCAGAAGTAGAATGTTCCAGGAGGAAGAGGAGCCACCTCTAAACTGTCTTTCAAAATGGCTGTACCATTTTGTATTCCTATCAGCAATGAATAAGACTTCCTCTTTTCTCCACATCCTTGCAAGCATATGATATTATCAGCTTTCGTGTATGTGTAGGTGTATGTGTATGTGTGTGTGTGCATGTGCATGTGTTTTAGCCATTCTTACAAGGACATAAAAGTATTTCATTGTAGTTTCAATTTCCAATTCTTTGATGACAAATGACATTAAGCATATTTTATATGCTTATTTACCAACTTTATATCATCTTAGTCTCTAATTTGTCATTACAAGTGGACATCATTTAGTAATTCACTGAAAATTTATCAAATACTAAATGATTTATTTTAGATTGTCAGTTTTCTCCTCCTCCTCTTCCCTTTCATCCTCTTTTCCCTCTTATTCTTCTTTTGGTTGAAGGAAGTTGTAAATAAATAAATATCTAATGATCCAACTACTTATTTTGCAAAGAAAGACATATGTGATTTGAGCTTACACTAACAGAAACATGGATGTGCACTCAAAGATGAAATTATCATGCACAAGTGAACATTCCTGTATTAACAAGAAAGAGAGAGCCCTCCTACTTGTTTTTTGTTTGTTTGTTTGTGGTAATGAGGATTGAATCTAGGTACATTCTACCTCTGAGCTACATTCCCAACCCTTTTAATTTTTTATTTTGAAACAGGGTCTTGCTAAATTGCTGAGGGCCTCTCTGAGTTGCTGAGGCTGTCTGTGAACCTGTGATCCTCCTGTCTCAGCCTCCCAACTACTGGAATTATAGGCAAGCACCACCTCAGCTGGCCAGCTCTCCTCCTTTTATCCTATATCTTGGACCACTACTTCTCTGCCCATTTCTTTTATCCACTTGCCCTGTGTCCCTTCTTTCAACTCCCTCTGTAGTCTGAACAGAGTATTTCAATGTCTACAGTATCTTTGTTGTTGTTCTTTTTCACCTGCATGTCTGCCTCCATCCCAACATTACAAAATACATGACCTCCAACACAAAGTTATAAAATCCTTGGTTGTAAAACATCATGTTTTATTAGGTTTTATATATCCCTAAGGTACAGAACACTTTTAGAAGTGAGGTGAACATAACTGAATATTTGCTGTCATAAAAATTTAATATTTTATAGAGACCACAGATCGGAAACTATCCCCTTCCAACAGGGACTTGATATGATGGATACT
>PVLC010011024.1:27302-48576 GCA_004027655.1 Graphiurus murinus
TATATATATATATATATATATATATATATATATATATATATATATATATATATATATATATATATATATATATCAGTGAGATTATATATATATATAATATATATAATATATATATATATTTAGCAGCCCACGTGGCAAATGGCAAAGTGTTCATCAAAAGCATTACTTTGGCAGAATTTTCATTAGTCACTCATGTAATATAACTTCAGTATGTGCATGATATGCACAAAATTCATTCTGAAATTTCTTTTATTTTATTTTTTGTACTAGGGGCATTTTACCTCCAAACTATATCCCAGTCATTTTTTATCTTTTTTTATATTGAAACAGGGTCTCACTAAGTTGCTGTGATCCTCCTGTTCCAGCCTTTCAAGTACTAGGATTATAGACAAACCACCACACCTGGCCTGGTATTTTTAATAATATAATTTATATAATGTAATTCTTTACTCAAATAAACATACCTAAATGGACATTTTATATCTGTTCTGAAAAGGCAAAATATCCATAATTTGTTATGGCAAATAGTTTTAAAACTTAATGAAATATAATCAATAAGCTGGGCATGGTGGTGCATGCTTGCAATTCCAGTACTTGGGAGGCTGAGACAAGAGAATCTCAGGTTCAAAAACAGCCCCAGCAACTTAGCAAAACCCTGTTTCCAAAATAAAATAGGTTTGGAGGTGGAGTTCAGATATAGAAGGCCCCCGAGGTTCCATCTTCAGCACCACACACACAAAAAGAAATATAAGATAGAATTCTAAATATTAGAAATGAATAGAAATAATAAATCTCATTGACTTTCCTTTTATCGAGGGCTCTGTAATTGTTATGTCATTGGATCTTCATAACTGTATTTTTTTTTTTTTGTGGTACTGGGGATTGAACTCAGGGGCATTCTACCTTCGAGCTACACCCTCAGCCCTATTTTTTATTCTTTATTTTGAAACCAAGTCTCACTAAGTTGCGGAGTGCCTCACTAGGTAGCTGAGGCTGGCCGCGAACCCGGATCCTCTGGTCTCAGCCTCCCGAATGCTGGGATTACAAGCATGCGCCACCACGCCCGGCTCCATAACTGTATTTTTAAACCTGAATACCACTCTACTCATCTTGCTCACTCACCACTTGCCTGAGACACTCTGGAAAGCACAAACTGTGAAAGTAGGTGCACTCGTACTCTCTTAGTAAATTTTAAGCATAGAATAAATTAGAATTAACTATACTCACCATGATGCACGTTAGATTTCCAGAGTTCATTCATCCTATAATTGAAAGAATGTGCCCTTTGAGAAATAATCTCCTATTTCTCTCCATCCCCCAGCCCCTGGGAAACACCATTCTACTTTCTGTTACCAGGAGTTTAGTTTTTCTTTTTTAGATTGCACATAAAAGTGAGATCATATAGCATTTATTGTTCTGTGTCTGTATTATTTTAATTACCTTGATGTCCTCCAGGTTCATTCATGTTGTCCCAAATAATGCCATTTCCATCTTTTTTAAGGTCAAATAATATTCCATTATTATATAATATTCCACACTTAAATACTGATATTGTTTTCTCTGGATATATACTCGGAGGAATTTCTGGATAATATGGTAGTTCTGTTTTTAATTTTTTGAGGAATCTACATATTGTTTTCCTAAATGATTGTACCAATATTTTTTTGTGTGTTTGTGGTACTAGATATTGAACTCAGGGGCATTCTACCTCCAACCTACACCCTCAGTTTTATTTTAGGTTTTGTTTTGAAACAGGGTCCTACTAGGTTGCTGAGGCTGTCCTCAAACCTGTGATCCTCCTATCTTAGCCTCCCAAGTACTAAGATCATGGGCATGTATTACCATGCCTGGCTTCTACCAATATACCGTGCATGTGTGTGTGTGTGTATGTGTGTGTGTGTGTGTGTGTGTGTGTGTGTGTGCATGCATGCATGTGCACACACGTGGGAACTGAGATTGATCTCAGGAGCATTCTACTTCTGAGCTACATTCCCAGCCCTTTTTATTTTTATTTTGAAACAGTTTCTCACTAGGTTGCTGAGAGTCTGGTTATGTTACTGAGGCTGGGCTTGAACCTGCTATCCTCTTGTCTCAGTCTCCCCAGTATTGAGATTACAGATGTGCACCACCATGTCAGGCTGTGATGTACCTTCTTACCAAAAAGAATACAAGGGTTCCCTTTTCTCCACATCTTGGCTAGAGCTTATTAAAGCTTGACTTTTTGGTAATAGTCATCCTAATAGATATAAGGGGACATCTCATTGCACTTTTTATTTGTATATCCCTGATGATTAGTGATGTGGAGTACCTTTTCATACACCTATTGACCATTTGTATATCTTCCTTGGAAAAAAATTATGGTCAATGTAATGGTTCAGATTTACAATGACCCCCAAGACATCACAGAGGGTAGGCAACAATGTTAGAGGTGGGGCTTGGTTGCTGAGGTGGGGTCCTTGGGGGTGTGGCATTGAGGATTATGTGGTTCCTCCTCCCCTTGTTCTCCCTCTTGCTTTCAGCCTCTGTGATGTGAGAGCTCTGCTTCCTGCCACTATGCCCTGAGCTCCTCAGACTCAGCCTCGCATGAACTGAACCTCTGAAATCTCCAGAACTGTGAAAAAATAAATCCTCCTTTCTCTAAGTCATGTGTGGTCAGGCTTATTGGGTCCAGGTCTTCTTGGAGACTAATCTCATATTAGATATATGTCTTGCAAATATTTTCTTCCATTTCATCAGTTGCCATTTTGTTTGATTATTTACTTTGCTGTGCAATTTTTTTTTAGTTTCATGTAGTTCAAATTGTTTATGTGTTGACTGTGCTTTTGGTGTTAAATCCAAAAATAAAAAATCATTGTAAAAAATTAATGTCAAGGAGTTTTTTTCCTTTGTTTTCTTCAAGAAGTTTTATAGTTTCAGCTCTTATACTTAAGTCTCTGTTTTTAGTAGAGAGCCAACAGAATGGGAGAAGATGATTGCCAGGTATTCCTCTGATAGAGGACTGATATCTTGAATATACAAAGTACTTAGAAGACTTAACAGTAAATCAAACAAATAACCCAATGAAGAAATGGACAACTGAACTAAATGGACACTTCACAAAAGAAGAAATACAAATGTCCAATAAATATGAAAAAAATGTTCAACATCATTAGCAATCAGAGAGATGCAAATAAAAACCTACACTGAGATTCCCAATTAGAATGGCAATCATCAAAATATAGGCAATAATAAATTCTGGTAAGGATATGGGGATGTAAGAACTCTGATTCATTTTTGGTGGGATTGCAAATTAGTGCAGCCACTTTAGAGATCAATGTGACGGTTCCTCAGAAAACTGGGAATGAAGCCGGGCATGGTGGCGCATGCTTGTAATCCCAGCATTCGGGAGGCAGAGACTGGAGGATCCCGGTTCGCGGCCAGCCTCAGCTACCTAGTGAGGCACTCCGCAACTTAGTGAGACTCGGTTTCAAAATAAAGAATAAAAAATAGGGCTGGGGGTATAGCTCAGAGGTAGAATGCCCCTGAGTGTTCAATCCCCAGTACCGAAAAAAAGAAAAAAAAAAAAAAAGAAAACTGGGAATGGAACTAATATATGATCCAGCTATACCACTCCTGGATATCCTCCCAAGAGTATTGAAACCAGAATATTATAGTAATACATGCATATCTGTCTGTAGTAGCACAATTCACAATAGCCAAATTATGGAACAAGCCTAGGTGTCCATCAACAGGTAAATGGGTTACAAAATTGTGGGATATGCACACAGTGGAATTCTACTCAGTTGTAAAGAAGAACAAAATTATGTCAATTGAAGGAAAATGGATTGAACTAGAGAATATAATGCTAAGTGAAATTAGTCAATCACAAAGTGAAAGGTCAGATATTTTCCCTCATATCTGGAAGTTATGGAGAATTGGGATACAAAAAGGTCTCTAGACAAAGTAGAACCCCTTAGTGGAGTGATGGTGGGGGCCTAAGGGAGGAATGTGGTAGGGGGAGGGAGACTCAATGAAGGAAATACTTCAATGGACATGATGTTTATACACAAAATTATCAATGCCAATCTCAATGTCATACACAGGCAGGGTAAAGGAGCATGGTGGGAGCCAAGGGGAAGTTCACCAAGTACTATGTACATGTATGTCTCTATCACTCTAAACTTCATCATGATGTATGATTACAATACACCAATAAAAATAAAGTAAATAAACATCCCAATGAGGTTTAATTTTTAAAAAAAAAACAGCCTTTATTGGTGACATTGAGAAGTAGAGAAAGGAGGGGACATGACAACTCTGGATCCTGGGGTAGCATTCAGATACTGAGTTGCTGCTCTATAAATGCCTAAGTCTTTAATCTCTTTTCAGTTGATTTTTGTTTATATTGTATGATAAGAATTTATTTTTTCTTTTGCTTATAGGTATCCATTTTTCTTATAACCATTTATTAAAAAGACTATCCATTTTCCATTGTATATTCTATTCTTGATGCCCTTGTCAAAAATTAGTTAACGATATATGCATGGGCTTATTTTTGAACTCTCACTTCTGTTCCATTGGTCTAGGTGACTGTTTTTATGCCAATACCTTACCAGCTTGATTACTATAGCTTTGAAATATAGTTGAAATTAGGGGAGTGTAATGCTTCTAACTTTGTTCTTCCTTCTCAAGATTGCTTTGGCTATCAGAATTGTAATCAGAATTCTTTTTTATTTTAAACCTCATATTTTATATACTTTTATTGCTGTGTTATAGTTTCTCATAATGTAAATCATGTTGACAGTGACATGCATGCACACGGCACTTGGTGCCCCATCCCCCAGCATCAAATCTGTGGATTGCATTAGATAGTATGGATATTTTAACAATATTAATTGCTCTGACCAATGAACATACCTTTCCATTTACTTGTGTCTTCTTCTATTTCCTTCATCAGTGTTCTATAATTTTCAGTATACAGATCTTTTTCCTCTTTAAATTTATTCCTAAGTATTTTATTCTTATTTTGAGAATTTTGTTGGTATAATGTAATCATACATAGTCATGAGATTCAAAGAGATACATCCATATATGCACACAACATCTCTTGGTGTGTTTCCCTCCATGTTCCACCTTGCTACCTCTGCCTCCCTCCCTGTACATGCTAGTGAGATTGGTGGTGATACCTTCATTTATAGACATAACATTATTCGGTGTGTTCCTTCCTAAAGCCTCCTTTATACCCTCTCCTCCTCCCTCCCCTGATCTCCTTCTACTGTTCTACTGGTCTCTTTCCTCATTATCATGAGGTCCCCTTTTTTCTTTTTTTTTTTTCTTCTGGTTTCCACATATGAGAGAAAACATGTGACCCTTGACTTTCTGAGTCTGGTGATCTCACTTAGATAATGCTCTATAGCTCCATCCATTTCCCTGCAAATTATATAATTTTGTTCTTTATGGCAGAGTAAAATTCCATCATGTATATATACATTTTCATTATTCATTCATCTGTTGCTAGACACCTAAGTTGGTTCCATAACTTGAATATTGTGAATCATGCTGCTACAAACATGGGCGTGCATGTATTACTATAGTATTCTCTTTAGTGTCTTTGGAAAGATACCCAGGAGTGGTATACCTGGGTCATATGGTGGTTCCATCTCTAGTCCATTCCTAAGTATTTTGTTATTTTTGGTGTTACTGTAAACAGAGTTGTTTTGTTCATTTATTTTCTAGATAGTTTATTGTTAGTGTATAGAAATGCCAATAACATTTTATGTTGATTTTGTATTATCCTGCAACTTTGCTATATTAGTTTATTGGATCTAATTTTTTGGCAAAGACTTTGTATATTTCGTTTTCTATTCATAAGGTCATGTCATGCACAGACAATTTTATTTCTTTCTTCCTAATTTGGATGATTTTATCTTCCTGCCTAATCACTTTGGCTAGGACTTCCACATTATGTTGAAAAGAAGTGGAATGAATGGGCCCCCTTGTCCTGTTATTGATCTTAAACCTTTTCAGCTTTTTACCATTGAGTGTGATGTTAGTTGTGCTTTTTACCATTGAGTGTGATGTTAGTTGTGCTTTGCCATATATGGCAAAATATACCTCAATGCCTTCAATTCTTCTTTTAACTCTTTTTTATACTGGGAATTGAACCCAGGGACATTCTACCTCTGAGCTACACCCACACAGCTATATTTTATTTTTTTATTTGGACACAAGTTCTCACTAAGTTGCTGAGGGTCTTGCTAAGTTGCTGAGGCTGGCTTCAAACCTGCAATACTGCTGTCTCAACCTCCCAAGTACTGCGATTACAGGTGTGTGCCACCATGCTTGGCTCTTTCTTTAACTTTTAACAATTTGACTATAATATGTCTGAGTGTGAATCTCTTTAGATTCATCTTATTGGGTGTCCTTTGGATTTTTTACATCTGGATATATATTTCCTTTCCAGGATTTGGAATGTTTTCAGCCATTAATTCTTTGAATAAATTTCTGTCCTATTCTTTCTTCCTGTTCTCCTTCTGGGACATGTGAAATGCATATATGGGTTTTCTTTCTATTCTAATTTTTAATTGTTTGTTGTTATTGTTATTGTTGTTTTCTGGGTATTGAACCCATGGGCATTCTACTTCTGCTATACCCACAACCCCATTTATTTATTTATTTATTTGTTTGTTTGTTTGTTTGAAACAGGGTCTCATTAAGTTGCTAAGGGAGAAAATTGTGTGTGTGTGTGTGTGTGTGTGTGTGTGTGTGTATTGTGTGTGGTACTAGGGATTGAACCCAGGGACTTTCTACCTTTGGGCTACCCCCCTAGCCCTATTTTATATTTTATTTTAAAACAGAGTCTCGCTAAGTTGCTAAGACTGGCCTTACTGTCTCAACCTCCCAAGTACTGGGATTACAGGCATGTGCCACCACACCTGGCTCATATATTGATTTTCTCGATGGTGCCTCCATAAATCTCTTTTCTTTTTCTCCTCCCCCACAAAATATTTCAGTGTACAAAGGGAAAATAGTAACTTTACATTGGAGTTACATAGTGTCTCAATCCCTTCATTCTGCAATAACAAAACACCTGAAACTGAGCAATTTACGAAGAATGGAAATTTATGTCTCAGTTTTGGAATCTGGGAAGTTCAAAATAAAAGGATCAGAAGGGTCAGATTAGGGTCTGATCTCTATTTCCAAGGTGGTAGCTTGTAACTGCATTCTCTGGAGGAGACAAATGTTGCATCCTTACAAAAATAAAGGCAAAAAAGGGTGAACTCTCCCATCCAGACCTTTTACATGGGTGCTTAATCCCATTCATGAGAGCAGAGCCCTCATTACTCAATAACCTCCTAAAGCATACCTCATAGTGCTGTTGCCCTGGGGAGTAGGTTTCAAACATTCCAACAATAACACATGATGAATGTAACCTTAATCAAACAATCACATTTGATATCACCATTTATGGAATAAATCGATATCATGTACTAATGATACCATTCCCCAAAAGGACACGCTGCCACTTTGGTGGTATTCCAGGGAAAAAATGCATAGGCTGAACTTAATCATGAGGACAGACAATCAGAAATCCAAATTGAGAGACACTCTAATAAGTAGCCATGCTTAAAAAAAAGATGCTAAGGTCATGAAAGTCAAGGAAAGCCAAGGACTTGTTTCAGACTGAGCAGAATAGAAATGGAAATAACAACGAAATACAATGTTTGATCATGGACTAGCTCATTGACCAGAAAATTAGAAAACATTCTGTAAATGACATTGCTGGGATAATTGGCCACACTTGAATAAAGTTTGTAAATGAGATTACTAGCAGTATTGTGTCAATGTTAATTTCCTGATTGGGTAATTGCACTCTGTTTATATAAGAGGATGTCCTTGTTCTCAGGAAGTAACACTGAAGTGTTCAGGGATAAACTGACATGTCTGCAGCTTATGATCAAAATTTAAAAAAAAAAATATAGGTATGTGTGTCTGTGTTTTTTTGAAAAGTAGAAAGAAAAAGAGATAAGAGAGAGAACATAAGCATGTAAAATGTTAACAATTGTGGTATTTGGATAAAATATAAATGGGAGTACCTTGTAATATTCTTGAAACTCTTTTGAAAGTCTGAAATTATTTCAAAATAAAAGGAATGGCCCTCCTTAAAAGGAATGTGGCTTCTGGATGCCAACTGGGTTAAAGTCCCAGCTCCATTTATTAGCTGCGTGATCTCAGAAAAGTTACTTAAACTCAAAATTCAAGGCTTTTGACCTGTAAATAGGATAATCCGTGAGTCTCGCTAGCTCCTAAAACCATGGTAAAGATTAAATGAGATTATGAGCATTGTTTTCCACAAGGGACTGCTCAACATAAGTTAACTCTCCTTAGTGTTTTGAATTTTTATATTTTAATTGCATCTTAATTTAAACATGTCTGGTTCTAAGGACATGGATCTAAATATGTCCCTGAGACATCAGAGTCTTTAGGGTTTGGGGGCTGACATTTTCTCAGTAAAATGTAGCCTTCATCCTCAGTATAATTATTAATCCTAACATTTCTGCCCAAAAATATTTCTGAAATAATGTCTAGCACCTCACCACTCCAATTAGCTGCCAAAGTCCATTTCTAAGGCCAGATCGACACATCTTCACAGTAATATCTAGTGTGCACTGAGATTGCTTGTTTTATGCATGTGTTCTTTATGTTGCTTAGATATAATTGAATTATTTTTTATCCTTCTGGCTTGCAAAATGTCTCACAGTAACAGCATCTACCATTTGAGAGCCTATAATATACCACACATACAACCTGGGTGAGTAAAGTTTTTTGTAATGAACTTTTATTGGTGCATTGTAACCACACATCATAATGAGGTTCAGAGTGATAGGAAGATACATGCACACAGCACTTCTTGAGCTTCCCTCTGGATCCTACCCCACTCCCTCCCATTCCCTGAACATAGTATTGAGATTGATAATTACATATGTATAACATAGCATTACTTGAACTGTTTCCTTCACTAAGTCTTCTCCCTCCTCACCTCTGTCCTTTAGACTCCCTCTATCACTCCACTAGAGTTTCTTGTGATTTAAGTCCCTTTTTGTTACCCAATTTCTCTCTAAATCTCTAAATTCTACATGTGAGAGAAAACATACCACCCTTCACTTTTGTTTTTGTTTTTGTTTTTGTTTTGTATTGGGGATGGAGCCCAGGGGCAATTCACCTCTGAGCTATACCACCAGCCCTGTTTTATTCCTTTATTTTGAAACAGGGTCTTGCTATGTTGCTGAGGTTGTCCTTAAACCTCTGATCCTCCTGTCTCAGCCTCCCAAGTATTAGGATCACAGGCATGCACCACCACACCCGGATCTACCCTTTACTTTCTGAGACTGGTTAATCTCAATTAGCATAATATTCTTCAGCTTCACCCAATTTCCTGCAAATGACATCATTTTGTTCTTCTTCCTTTTTTTTTTTTTTTTTTTGTACTAGGGATTGAACCCAGGGGCATTCTATCTCCAAGCTATGAGCTACAGCCACATCACTTCCTAGTTTTTGTTTTGAAACAGGGTCTCACTAGCTTACTGAGAGTCTCACTACATTGCTGAGGCTGGCCTTGAACCTACAATCCTCCTGTCTCAGTCTCCTAAGAACTGGGATTACAGACATGTGCCACCATGCCTGACCATTTTGTATTTCTTTATGGATGAATAGGATTCCATTGTGTATATATCTAATAATTGTGTAATCCATTCATCTGTTGATGGACACCTAAACTGGTTCCATAATTTGATTATTGTGAATTGTACAGCTCTAAACATGGATATGCATGTGTCACTCTAATATTCTGACTTTAATTCCTTTGGAAAGCTATCTCTATTTCATGAGCAAATACACAGGCTCAGAATGGTAGGGACTTGCTCAGAGTCATAAGGCCAGTAAGAGGTGGAATAGCAAACACCTTACTGCAATACTCATGGCCTTGCTGCTATCTTGAACTGTGCACCCTCTTTCCAACTAGACTGTAGTCTCATTGAAGGTAGGGAACACAGTTTTTCTCTCATGTACACCTTGGCACACTCATTCATGCCCAAGCACACCATAGATACCCAAGTAACACTTGTTGTCTTTTTAACCTGGGAAGAGGATTTGCATTGAAACATTTTTTTTGCAGTACTGGATATTGAACTCAGGGTCACTCTACCTCCGAGTATACTCCCAGCCCTATTTTTCTTATTCTTTATTTTTGAAACAGGGTCTCACTAAGTTGCGGAGGACCAGTTGAGGCTGGTGGGGAACCCAGATCCTCCGGTCTCAGCCTCCCAAATGCTGGGATTACAAGTGTGTGCCACCATGCCCAGCTTGCATTGAAACATTTCTAGGCACTTTTAAAACCAAGTTATAAATGGTGTTTTCTAAAATGCAAATTAAAAACTCAGAGCATGGATGTGATTCAATCAAGTATAAAAAATAAAAATAAACTGGGTAGTCTAGAATTGTTTACATAGATAGTAAAGCTATAAAGATAAGCAAGGTAGAGATACTAAACAATGATCATAGATACCCATAGCAAAGGAAAGTAGGGCTGAGGTCAGGGAGGGAAGCATAGTGGGCCCTGAGGTTTATTTAGTAAGATTTGATTTTGTTGGTTTTAGTGCTATTAACATAGATGTTCACTGTATAATTATTTGCTATTAAACTCTATAATGTTTTCTGCACTTATATGTATGTATGTATGTTATATTTCAAAACTGAAATGAACAAAACAACAACAAAAGATAGGATTGGCGACAGGTTGGAGAAACACCAAGATTTGAGTAACATGGCTAAATGAAGAATGTATCAGTCACATGGGGCTAGTTGGCATTCATGGAAACAAACACTGGTAATGACCACCTAAGCACTGTGTGGGTAAAAGTACTACCTACCAAGTAACTTTGAGTGTTCCTGATCCCACTGTCAAAGCATTACCTGAGATGACACGTGACATGCACATATTGGATAGTGTTAGCCTCATTCCATTAACAAAGTGTATCAATGGAAGTTATCAGCTCTTCCCCTAATTTTCTGACTCATGAATTACTGTAGTCTGTCTTTTTCAATCTACAACAATTATGTACCAGAAATCAGCCCCTTTTCAAATATGCACACACAGAGACACACATACAATCACACCAGTACACTGATGTATTTCTGGGGTCATTATGGTTAACTCCTCAGTATCCATTTTACCTCCTATCCATCTAATGAAGTCATGGCAATTTCAATATCCATGGCAAATACTAATTTGGGGTTGGTTGTTAATCAAATTCAGTTCCATGTGTTGGTGTTTATGGTGGGGATATCTTGTGGGAAGTGCTATACTCATGGGTCCTGCCTCTTTCAAAAAGGCACTGGAAAACATCTTCTCTAAATTTTATTCTGTAAGTATTACCATACCTATATCAGAGGCGGGAACTGCTACTGTCATCTTAGGATCAGTGTGATGATGACTTGGCATTGAGAAAAGCTAAGAAAGGACAAGAAGAGAATCTGAAGTTTTTCAAATAATTTTATAAAATTTTATTTTTTTTCATATATATATAGCGCCAGGCATGTTGGTATCAGTACTTAGGAGGCTAAAACAGGAGGATCATAGGTTTGAGGACAGCCTCTACAATGTAGCAAGGTTCTCAGCAACCTAGTGAGACCCTGTTTCAAAACAAAAAAAAATTTAAAGGGCTGGGGTATAGCTCAGACATAGAATGCTCCTGGAATCAATTCCCAGTACTCCCCTCCCCACAAATAGCATATAAAGCATGATGTTATGGGATACATATAAATGATTAAAAGGTTACTATGGTGAGGAAAATTAACATATTCATCACCTCACATACCCATATATTTTATGGTTTTGCTATAAGAACAGATAAATTCTACTCAGTTAACATGAATCCCATATGCAGTAAGATTTTATTACCTGGAGTCCTCATGTTGTACATCATATCTCTAGACTTGTGCATCCTACATATCTGTACTTTGTATCTTCTGATATACATTTCTCCATTTGTTCCCCACTTCCTGTCCTGGTAATCACTCTTTTGTTCTCTATCTCTACATATTTGACTTTATTTTTAAATTCCACATATAAGTGAGATCATGAGATACTTTTCTTTCTGTGTCTGGCTTATTTCACTTGGCATATTTTTCCAAAGAAGACATAAAAATGGCTGGTAGGTCTATGAAAAGGTGCTCTATATAATTAATTATTGGGGAAATGCACATCAAAATCACTATGAAATACACCCACTATGATGGATTATCACAATGTTAAAATATAAAATATGTAGGTGAGGGTTTAGAGAAATGGAAACTCTTATACACTGTTGGTAGTGATGTAGATTGATACAATCACTATGGAAAATGGTATGGAAGTTTTTAAAAATATTAAAAATGCAACAACCATATGACTCTGTAATAATATTTGTGAGCGTATATCCAAAGGAAATGAAATCATCACTTTATAAAGATAGCTGCACTCCCATGTTCATTGCAACACTTTTCACAATAGTCAAGGTATGGAACCGACCTAAGTGTCTATCAATGGACAAATAGATAAAGAAACTGGGATATGTATAGACGGGGATCTTGCCATTTGCCACACCGTGGATGAGCCTAGAGGACATGATGCTAATAATCTGAACTTTCCAGTCTATTTATCCATCAACTATTTAATGAGTAACAACTAACTGCTGGGTGTTATGATTGGCCTTATAGGTATTGTAGTAAATAGAATAGATAATTGTCTCTATCCTCATATAACTCCCATTTTAAGTAATTATATCAGCAATAAACAAAATATGAATAAACATAAAATTCTAAAATCTATACATAAATTATTATATGCTAGAAGACTATAATGCTATGGAAAATATAGAGAAATTTAATAAATATCTGGAATGCTAAGGGGGAACAGATGAAGAGGACAGATGAATGAAACTGTAAGTAAAAGGAAAGTGAGGTCAAGAGAAGGTATTTTCCATTCATTATGCTTTCTGTTTTTTTTAAGATAGGAAAATAACTTCAGTTTATGTGCTAATAGTAATAATCTTGTGAAAGGAGAAGAAGTGATTAGCTGTTGCTCATGCTGTGAGGTTATGAATTTCATTTTTGATTAAGCTAGTCTAAGTAAAAATATTGTGTTGCTTGTAGCTAAAAAGAATTCTCACCAACAGAGCGAGCTATGTCTTGGTATGTCTAAGAATTTGTTTTTAATTTTATTCCTGTCATTTAGGCCGTGTGTGTGTTTGTGTTTGTGTGTGTGTGTGTGTGTGTGTGTGTGTGTGTGTTACTTGGGATTGAACTCAGGGTCATTCGACCTCTGAGATACACCCCCAAGGTCTATTTTATTTTATGTTTTGAAACGGTGTCTCACTAAGTTGCTGAGGGTCTTACTAAGATCTTGGGGCTGACCTCGAACCTGTGATCCTCTTGTTTCAGCCTCTCAAGTACTGGGATTACAGGCATGTGCCACCATGCCCAGCTCAGGCCTCGTTTTTTAATACTATTCTCTTTCGTTCTCAAAATTGTCCTGATTTGGATGATAACTTGTATGGTCAAACTAATTACATCATTTTAGTTACGAACTCTGCTTCTGAAGCCATAAAACATACAGTCCTGGGCCTGCCACTCACAAGATGCCCTCTCAGACAAATTACTTAACTTCTGTGCTTCATTCCTTCATATGAAAAATGGGCTTAATAATAGCAGTTATATCATGGTGTTTTTCTGATCAAACGATAAGAGCATATAAAGAGCTTACACCCATTAGGATAGCTATTGTAATAATGTTTTGTTTTGGTTTTGTGGTGCTAGGATTGAACCCAGGGGCACCCTACTTCTGAGCTACACCCCAGCCCTATTTTATGTTTTGAAGCAGGGTCTTACCAAGTTGCTGAGGGCCCCACTAAATTGCTGAGGCTGGCCTCCAACCTTCAATCCTCCTATCTCAGCCTCCCAGGTACTAATATTAATGGCATGCACCACGATTCCTGATTTATAATAATATTTTTAAACCAGAAAATAACAAGTGCCAGTGAGGATGTTAAGAAATTAGAATCCATGTGAATTGTTGGAAGGAATGTAAAAAGGTACAGCCACTATGGAAAACAGTATGGTGACTTTCTCAAAAAATTAAAGAATCACCATAGGATCCAGTAATTTCACTTCTAGGTACATGCCCCAAAGAACTGAAAGCAAGAATTCAAACAGATTGTTGTACACCAAAGTCCATAGAAACATTATTCACAGTAGCAAAAAAATGGAAATAATCAAAATGTCCATTGATAGATGAACAGATGAAGAAGCAGAAGCAAAATGGTCATTATCAGGGGTTGAGGGCAAAGATAGTGAGAATTTATTCTTTAAAGACTATAGAGTAAGATTGTGATCATCAAGGAACCTGTCTGGTGGTGGATAATGGTGAAGCTTTCACAGCAGCATGAATTTACATAATGTCATTAACCTGTACAGTTAAAAAAGGTTAAAATGAGCCAGGCATGGTGGCACAAATGACTGTAATCTCAGTACTTGGGAATCTGAGATAGGAGGATCACAGGTTTGAGGCCAGTCTCTGCAACTTAGTGAGACTCTCAGCAACCTAGGAAGACCCTGTTTCCAAAACAAAAAAAAATAAAAAATAAAAAGGGCTGGGAGTGTAACTTGGGGGTTGCCCCTGGTTCAATCCCTGGTCACACCAAAAAAAAGGTTAAAAGGATAAATATTATGGTGTATATATTTTATAATAATAAAACATGGATTTCCATATTATAAGCACTAAATATTAAGTACTACTGACACTACATGAGACATGATGCAGAATTCCTCTTTGCAACAAACTGCCATATGTGTTTTGTCAGTTCATACATGCAAACATAAAATTAATTAATTACCAAGCAAAACTGAAACTTTTTTTTACAGTTCTGGGGCCCAGGCTTTGAAGTGTTCTAACACTGAGCTACATTCCCAACAGAGAAATTGTTGAAAGCAGTATTTTATGGGTAAGGAAACAAGAAAACAGAACACTTAACTAAGGTATGAAAGGAATTAAAAATAAATGTTAATTTACACACCATATCAAGATGCTTAGAAAGGTTATAAATCTCTTGCCCAAATACAAAGACATTATGTCATGAGGTAATTCAACAAAGAGTATACACTATGTTGTCAAGAATATAGGCAATTGTGTTGACAAAATAGTTATTTTGTTAATAATTAATTGATGTTTAATCAAATGATGGGGACAGAATTCTCCTACCTTAATCTCCAAGACTATGAATGTGATGACATCACACCCATGATTAAGGTACCTTACATAGCAAAAGGGATTTTGCAGATGTACTTAAGGTGACTAGGCAGTCCACCTTAAAAATGAGGAGATTACCTTGCATTAGGGAAAAGAACCTAATCTAATTATAAGTGGAAAGTTTTCTCTGACTAACAGCAGGAGAAGCAAGAGAGATCTGAGACACATGAAGAATTGTACACACCACTGCTAGCTTGAAGATGGAGGAACTATGTGATCAGATATGTAGGCAGCCTCTAGAAGCTGAAAGCAGTTCCTAAAGAGAGCATTCAAGGACCTAGAGTCAGCCATATGACCACAAGGAATTGAGTTCTGCCTATAACCAGAGTGGGCTTGGAAATAGATACTTTTGCAGAGTCTCCAGATAAGATCCCAGGCCAGCTGACAAATTGATTTCAACTTTGTGAGACCCTAAGCAGAAAATTCAGTTGACCCATGACAGATAGCTGACCTATGGAGACTAAAAAAATATGTGTTTTCCTTCCTTCCTTCCTTCCTTCCTTCCTTCCTTCCTTCCTTCCTTCCTTCCTTCCTTCCTTCCGTCCTTCCTCTTTCTTGGTACAGGGGATTGAACCCAGGGGTATTCTACCTCCAAGCTCACCATCTACACCCCCAACCCTTTTTAGTTTTTATTTTGAAACAGGGTCTAAGTTGCTGAGGGCTTTGTAAATTGCTGAGGCTGACCTTGAACCTGTGAACCTCCAGTCTCAGCCTCTCAAGTATTGGGATTACAGGTGTGCACCACTGGACCCAGCCAATGTCTTATTTTGAGCCATTTTTTATACAGGAGGAGAAAACTAATTCACAGGTATTTAAGTTATTACTGTATTGAATCTGTTGTGGTTAAGGTAATTTTCTGTGTTATCCGACCTACTGGAGAGGATGAGGAATAATTTCTGGCTCAGCCATAATCACATGCAGCTCTAAGGTGTAAATTAAAATAAGCAGAACCAAAGGCAGAGTGCAGAGAATTCTAAATGCTGTGTAGTGAAGATTAATTGTAATATAGAGGCGAGGACAGGAGCTCGGAGTGCAAGAGCAAAAACGAAGGACACTGGCAGGTAGGATGGGGCCATGAGCAGCTGGAAGGGCTCCTTCCCATCTCTGCCCTTTAATGAGGCAGAGATTTCAGGTCCAGGGTCCTCCTGTGGGGCCACAACACACATGCAAACCAGGAGAATGGCAGGTAGTGGTTGAATTAAACTGAAATAACTTATTATGAAAAACAAGGGCTTGGTGTGATCAGTATTCCTGAAGGATTCAGAGTCTGACAGATGGGTCCCAAGACCAGCCAGCACTGTGCTCCAATCTGAATTCTAAATTCCTAATTGATAAAGCGTGTGTGTGTGTGTGTGTGTGTGTGTGTGTGTGTGTGTGTGTATGTGTGTGTAAAACATTACATTAATGAACAGTTCTAACAAGCCTTAAGCCTTTATAAGCAACCGGAGTTAAGATCTGCCTGCATGCTTTTCTGAACAAAGACAGCTGCCTGACACCTCAATGACCCCTTGGACTCCAGTGCCTACTGCCGGGTGTGAAACATTGACAATTTCTGGCTTCTGTTCCAGCTCCCATTCCTCAGTAGTTTCTAGGACCAGTGTCTTCTGACTTCTCAGCTGCATAATTCAGCTGCAAAATTGATGTTGGCCTTACTAATAATCTCTTGGTTTCTGAGACATTCTCACATGGGATGATTTTGAAATTCATCTAGGCTTTGCAAATAAAGTGATCCATGCACAAAAGTGACGAAAATTTAATTGGAGAAATTAATGAATGCATAGAAGACTTCTAATCTGATTATGCAAGTGTTCAGAAAAAATAATACATATATAGGAATATGGAATCAAGGCTGTGAATCCCAAGACAAAGGGATTTTCCAGGATAGCAATGCATGTTTATACATACAAAGACTCAGTTCTCCTGATCCCACTCCTGTTCCTATTTCCTAGTTGCTTTCTCAGTCTATTTTTTGTGCCCTCTTCCTCCTTCCTCCAATTGGCACAGCAAATGGACCTTGTGATGATTTATAATTCAGAATTTACATTCCTTTTTTTCATTTTCTCATAAGATGGTTATGGACTAAGACTCCACGTGAAACATGGTAGGCACCACGGAAAGTCTGCTGAATTAATACATTTCATACTGAAACATTGTTAGCAAAAATACTCATTTGCGAATTGGAAGGAAAATAGTAGAAGCTTTCAACATATGTAAAATTGATGTAGCTTCTGGGCAATAGATGCCATGCAAACTCTTGTAAGAAGCTACTGTGTGCTGGAGAACTAGAATTCTGAAGCATTTGACCATGTTCCTGTACACGACATAGAGTTTCATGAAGAAAAGTAGGCTGCTGGTAAAAGATGAACAAAAGCACATTTCAGACACCAGGAATCTGATTGCTATTCTATCCTACAAGATTTAATATTGTATTTGAGGAAAATTGCAGATGTAACCAGTGACTTCCACAGTTGCCAGGAAATGAGTAGCCTAAAAGATGAAAAGGAAAAATGGAAAAGCTTTTTTCTTTTTAGTCTCTGTCACTTTTTTTTCCTCTGCGGTACTGGGGATTGATCCCGGGTCTTCCTGCATGCTAGGCAAGCAATCTATCACTGAGGTAACAGCCCAAACCCACCTTCCCGTCTGTGAATTTCTAGACAACAGCGCGGGCTTGGGCTCCATGGTCACAGCCACACTGCCACGGTGCCTTGGGAGCGACTTTCCATAAAGGTTGACTTTCTTGGATGCACTTGAAGCTTTCTGTGCAGCTGGGAGAAGAACCATCTCAGCAATCAGAATGTTACCAAATATCACTTGTCTTTGCCTCGTTTTCATCATCAAATGAGCCTGTGATGCTTAAGAACACACGGGGGACCCTGGGAAGCTTGTTCTGATCTGAGGGAACCATACTTGGGCCTATGGGTGTCACCTGTCTCGCCTCCTGGACTGGTTTGGTCTCTGTGGAAAGGAAGGCATCCTGCCACACCTGGAAACCAGCTCTGCCATAGAGGCCCCGCCTCAGGATCCACCCTCAACAAAACCCTGAGAGAGCTGTCAGCACCAAGTCATCTGTCTCTGCACAAGGAACCCAAACAGTCCCCTTCCCTGACACCTCCGGAATCAGGGATGAATTTCCCAGCATTTGGCCAAAGGAGAGGAAGGGAGGACGCCAGGATGAAAAGCTTCCAGAGGTAGGGAAGAGGATGCCGGACGTGGTGGCGCACGCTTGTAATCCCAGCATTTGGGAGGCTGAGATTGGAGGATACGGGTTCAAGGCCAGCCTCAGCTGCTTAGTGAGGCCCTCTATAACTTAGTGAGACCCTGTTTCAAAATAGGGCTGGGGCTGTAGCTTGGAGGTAGAATGCCCCTGGGTTCCATCCCCAGTACCGAAAACAAACAAACAAACAAACAAAAAGAGCTGCTAGGGAAGGGGGATGGGGTGCTGCAGATGGCGGGAAGCAGGAGCCCAGAGAGGGCTGCAGGGCCTGGAGAGTAGGGTCTTCCAGTGCTGTAGGCTCCTGCTGTGTCACCACCAAGGAGCCCTGGCGATCCCATCTCCTCTGCTACCTGGAAGGCTCAGCTACTGGGCAAGTTACATAATGCCTTCTTGGATCGAAATATTCTCCATCTTAAAATGGGAATGACATTATCTGCTTTGAAGGGTTTTCCTTAAGATGAAATCAAAGAAGATAAATGGACTGCCTAGTGTAGCACATTCTATGTGCTCTGTCAGTAAACATCAGCCTCAGGGTTACGTTCGACCATCCCATAACGTTGCAGTGCTTCCATTCTGCTTAATTATGCAACTGTGTTTTATTCTACAAGATACCTTTTTTTTTTTTTTTTGCGGTACTGGGGATTGAACTCAGGGGCATTCTACCTCTGAGCTATACCCCCAGTCCTATTTTTTATTCTTTATTTTGAAACCGAGTCTCACTAAGTTGCGGAGTGCCTCAATAGGTAGCTGAGGCTGGCCTCAAACCCGGATCCTCAGGTTTCAGCCTCCCGAATGCTGGGATTACAAGCGTGCGCCACCACGCCCAGCACAAGATACCTTTTTTAAATAAAACACAACAGGAAAGTGAGAGGACATGCTCCGCGCAGATGGAGCAAAAGCCGGTTCAGGTGCCCAGTCTCCCGAGTCCTGGAAACAGCCCCTGCAGTCGGGCAAGTGGTTAGAACCGCTGGTCCTGAGAAGGTGCCATGGAAAGTGAGGCCGACCTCGGGCCCTCAGGCAGGTGGCCCACGGTGGCCTCCAGTCTGCAGGGCACCGGGGCCCTGCATGGTTCGACGCAGAGGGCGGCTGCCGCAGTGCCCGCAGACTGGACAGACAATGCCTGCCCAGCCCGTGTCATTTCCAGAAGATTAATGAATTAAACACATATTGATTGCCGCCCTTCTGGTCACAGCAGACAATGTCCTGCATGGCGAGTTTACAAACACCGATGAATCCTGGACCTGTCCCCTCAGGGAGCAATCTAGCAGGAGAGGCAAACACATTCATTATTTCTGCAGGCAGTTTGAAACAGTTATTTTGTGGTGCGGTGCAGTGCGGTGCGGGGGATGGAACCCAAGCCTTGCACTTGCTAGGCAAGCTCTCTACCACTGACCAGCACCCACATCCCCAAACACGGGCCCTCCCTCCCTCCTTCCTTTGGAATGGGGATTGAACCCGGGGGTGGTACACCTCTGACCTACATCCCCAGCCCTTAAATATTTTGTTTTTCATTTTGAAACAGGGTCTTGCTTAGTTACTGAGAGTCTCCCTAAGTTGTTGAGGGCTGGCCTCCAGCCTGCAATCCTTCTGTCTCAGCCTCCTCCCAAGTACTGGGGTTACAGGCATGCCCCACTGCACCTGGCTAACCTCAGGTATTTTCTGAATGCCTAAATGTGTGCTCCAGCAAATTCTGGGTGCTTGACAAAGGCAGAACAAGCGTCCCAGGCTTGGGGGAAGGTGTTCAGAGCAGACCCTCTCCACTTTGACCTTGGGATTCCTAGAACTTCCTTGGAGGCTGTGTTCTCCTGGAGGCCAGGACCTTCCATGTAGAAAGGGGGGAGCCTGTCCACAAAGGAGCGCCACGCTGTTGTGGATCTCCGCAGCTCTTAACCTAGGGATGTGAGCCTCAGTGAATGGGAGAGGGGCACCGCAGGACTAGGCAGCCCCGGGTCTGGTTCCCAGCTCCACCCATCATGGCTTCTTACTTTCACCCACCCCAGACTGAAGCTTCAAATCCTCAAGGGACATGGGGAGGTGACACAGGCGCTCCCTGCTGGGAGCCAGGCAGGCGCTCAGATGCTCTTTCTCCCTTATTTCATGCAAGAAGGACACACGTGGCGATGGAAAATTCCTTTCAATGAACTCTGTGATCCTGAGCAAACACCTTTCCGACGAAGGCAACAGGGCACATCATCAAAGGAGGCCACAGCAGACCTGAGCTCTGGATAAAAATAGTCCCTTTGACCAGACATGGAGATGCTGTGCACCGCAGGCTGGGGAGATGCGGAGCCTGGAATTCAAATACAAGCTCCGCCCCAAGCCTTGGTTTACTCTTCTATGGGATGGACAAAATAATTGCCTCCCTTGCTAAGGGTTCCTGGGACGTCAGTTAAGTAGGACGGCTGCTAAACACAGGGCTTGCTACACAAGGACTGGATGGCTTCACCCGTTCCCTTTCCTTCTGACTCCAGAGACCATCGAATGCCAGTCGCTTGAGGCGCAGGCTAAATGTCTACTAGGAAAATGATTTTCTCTCTGTTTGGGGTGGGGTTTCGATTGCAGTTAGTGGTTAACGTCTGTGTAAGCTAGCTGTAAGGGCATGACAAAAGACCCTAAAATTTAGTGCTTTAATAAAAAGCACTCATTTATTTTCTCCACAAGTCCGTGGGTCAAACATTTCAGCTGGCTCACCTAAGGGACTGTTGCGCTGCCCTTGACTGAGCTCACTTCAGCACCTG
>PVLC010011025.1:0-48345 GCA_004027655.1 Graphiurus murinus
TTTTTTTTTTTTAATTCGAAAAAGTAAAATCGACAAAAGTTTTGCGTGAGCCCTTGCTTTCTTGTGAGCTTGTGAGCTTTTCGAAAATGAATGAAGACAAGATTCAGCTTTTAAAAAAATGTAAGCCTATTAAAAACAAAGTTTTAGAGTCGTTTCTAGTGGGCCAATCGAAAGAGCAGTTTGCTGGGTAAGGGAGCGCTGGGATCCAGGGAAAAGCAAAGCCATTTGGTTTGTTCAAGTTAGCAGGGAAGAGAATTTAAGCCTCAGTTTGGGACCAGACAAATTTTCCCACAGATTAAAATAATGGGGTCTGGGATCCTAGGTTTGTGGCATCGGCGGAACCTTTATTAATGGGGACAGCCAGACATTTCCATTTGTCAGGAAAAGGAATTTGACCTCGACATCGTCTCTAGTCTTTAGGGTACATTTCATACTTTCAGAAGCCCTTACAAAACTTAACAAGGAAGTAGCACCCATTTTTAAAAGTACCGGAGCTATCAGAACTTGAGTTGAATGGGAACACCAGGCCAAGTTCTTTTTTGTCAGTGTAGCTAGCGGCAAGGATTTCCCTGCTAGAACAATGTAGGGGGGGGACCCCAGCAGAGTTCGGCTGGTAGCATTTTTTATTTTGCTTGTTTGTTTGACTTGGTTGACTGCTGTAGGCCGACTTATGGAAAACATGCAGATTTTCTAATTAATGCTTGAAATAGTATGTTTATTTGGGATTTCGATGTGATTGTTGATAGCACCACCAGAACAGGGAGGAAGGGGCTGCAAGTGTGTAATAATTACTGAAGGGTCGTTTAAGAGTCCCCAGGGCTGAGCAATAAAACCCACTCGGGCAGTGAGGTGGAACCAGTAAGTGTGGGTCGACTCAGGCGAGTGGAATAGACAGAAATCAATCACGGGAAGAGGAGCATTGCTGCTAGATTCAGATAGCTTCGACATTCCATGAACCCGCATATTTTGAGGACAAAACAGAAAACCCTACCTAACGATGCTTAGAGGAACAGGTCTAAGTTGTCCCTAAGTAAGTGGACCAATGAGGATAAAATCTTCATGACAGCAACAAACGAACCGAACCCGGTGGGAGAGAGTTTGGCCTGGACCAGACTGAGGGAGTTTGAGTTCGGTGTGGTTCTATGACAGGCCATTTATTTATGTGGGTAAATAAAGCTTAAAGAACCATTAAGAATGTACATATATAACTAACGAGACACTAAAAGGCAATTAAGCAGTCAGTTTAATGTCTTATCTCACTGGCTGCTCTGGGGTTGTCTTACAACTAGGAATTAAAATCTGAAAAGGAAGTTTTCAGCAGCTCTGGCCAAATATTGATTAAGTAGCTGTTTGTTGATACCATTGTTACGCATTAAAGGGCCGGGAGCTGAGGCCCCTCAGTGACCATCTTCTATTGTGAGGGATTCTTAACCACAGAGATCAAAGCGGGATCATTTCAATTTATCTGTCTTGCAAAATCCTCCTTTTCCTCAGGAAACCTCTGAGGAGGAATTCACCAAATTCTCTTGAAGAAATAGGAACTGAAACCAGTTCCATGGCGTTGGCTTGTGGAGGGGACCCCTGGGATGTTTTTAATTATCCTATGGTGATTTCTTGTTTAGAACCGAAGCTAAGATGGTGATTTTATCGTCAAATCGTTTCTCTTTTTTTGGGGGGGGGGCATGGGAGCTACTATCTGCCTGTTTCTAAATTTCTAAACTTGGAAGTTTCACCATAGTTGCTTCCCAAGCTGGAATGATGTAGAGAAAAAGGTCCAATTTTTATGTAAAACTAGGTGGAGAAATGATTCATTCAACACACAGGAAACTGGGAGTTATACTGACTGCATCTCTCAACATGTGTTTCCGTAATTTTTGTGTTTATGGATGGTTAGATGATTCTCCTGTGTATTTTATACTTCTTGGAATATAGGAGTAGATATGTGTTTGTTTGTATATATAGTTTGTGCCTCATTGGTGTTTATTTATAAATTGGTCACTAAGAATTAAGATGGTACTAAACTGTATCCAGTTGCACAAGATAAAGGAGTATTTGTCCTGTGGACTCTGCTTTCTAGTGAGAATTCGAGGTGGCAGCACAGCCTCCTAGATAACACTCAGCTGTTGAATGCTAAGGACAATACTTCCCTGAATCATTTTATGACTTTTGTGGCTGTTGATTTTTAGATGAACTGTTAGACTTTGTTTGTTTAAAAACTCAATATTTACATTGATTTTTCTTTTATTATGAGAGCAAAAATTCCTGCAAGGTTTCTTTTGGAAATACCATCTCTGTGCTTAATTTGCAAATTCCAACAAATCACTCTGAGGTTCTAAAATTTATGCCAGACTCAAGCTTTGGATATTTAGCTGTGCATCATGGATCTGCCTGTGTGTGGAGTTTTGGGAATCCCCTTCACACATTTCAATATTAAATATTTGTACATAGGATTTTTTTTTAAATTTTAGCTTTTACTCTTATTTGTTCAGTCTTGAGCAAGATGAATCTCGATATGCATAGCAGAATCATTAGTGCACATCTAAAATATTTTCTATTATATCCCCTCAATTAATTAATACCCTATGTTCAAATGCTCTCTGATATAAAATGTGTAGCACCAATCATCGAAGTGTAGAACAATCGCCTGAAGTAGATTAATTAAGCTGAAAGTTAGAGTCAGCTTAGATCTGATATGATCTCCCAGTCTTGCGTGCAGATACAACACTAGAGAGTTCTTTGTAGCACATGCATACTTTATATACACATGGAGTTAAATGACTTCTCTCCCCTATGTATTAGGCTGTGTCTTCACACATTGCCAGGGAGACAGTAGATCCCAGCCCCAAGTTGGGCCTGATCTTAGTACCAAGATAAAATTATTGACCCAAGAACTTGCTGTCTCTTGTGGGGGAGCTGCGATCCTAAAGGGTACAGAAAAGTGAAAAGGAATGTGAGACTTGTCCATTCTCCTTGAAGGCGAACCCCAGAGTGAGAGCAGTCACCCTTGGCCATCCCTTGCTCTGTTGGAAGAGGTCTTTTTGCCCCATTCGCACCAGTCTCCAGCAGAACATGTGCAACTTGGCTTTTACATCTACTGCCCTGCAGCTTTGGGTCCAGCTCTGAACTCCCATAGCATTGTGAGTTTTGCCTGAAATGAAACATCTCCCTCTACGAAAGCTCCTCTCTCATGATATGGGCAGGGGCCATGCTCTGGACGAAGGAGAATTTATATATAATTTCCAATGTTTACTTGAGAGATCAATAGTTATCAAAATGCTTGTTAGTATTATAGAACATCTGTTTAAGTGAGAAGTGTTAGAAAGTTCACCATGGTCAGTCACAGGGAGATATGAAAACCACAGAAGGTGCTGGTTGAGGACAATTGAGTAGGTTTTATGAATTCTCACCCTCAATATTTCACTTTCCTCCTTTTTCTTCTGAGAAAGACTAAAAAAGACTAATGGCTATTAGTCTGCTATGGACATGGATACTTTTCCTTTAAAGACATTGCATTTTAATGAAGGCTATTAGTGTAAGATCTAGAATTTAATTTTATGTACTTTTCTCCTAAAAAGGAAAAACTCGAGACAGCATTTTCCTTTGCACATTGCATATAGCAACACTTGTAACATTTTATGTTTTTGCTGCAGGATTTTCAGTAAAATAAAATAGAATAAAACACCTCTTCGGTATAAAGCAACTTGATCCAAGTCGTCTGAGTTTTTATGCCCTATTTCCACTGTAGTAATTGAGACATGACCTTCCTTAGTAAAACAGATTAGAACTTATGACAAGCAATATCAAACTAGTGGTATGTTTGTTTCCTTAAACACATTCAGGAGTTTCTTTCTGGAACACAGGTGTTAGAAGAGCATTTATTTTAATTTTTCCTTCCCAGGGTCTCACACATGCTAGGCAAGCTCCCTACTGCTGAATTAGACCCCCAGCCCTAAAAGAGTATATTAATATCAACCAATTCCCTATTCATCCTGGACCTAATCCAACAGATGCCTTTTAAAAATAGCTGATCAAAATGCTTTCGATGAGGGAGGGAGACTCTTCTTGGCAGATCAACACAGGACCGAGGGAGAGGAAATGCCACTGCTTTTCAGCATTTAACAATTTATAGCATCATATTGAGAATGCAAAAGTATAGTTTTATGGAGACTTAAACATAGATTTAAAATTTTTTCAGTCAGTTAGTAGACACATTTCTGGAAACAATTGCAGAATTAAATGCATTTGGTCTTACGTCATTAGATGGACACAATAAGTAAGTTGAGTAAAATAGTTAACAAATGAAAGTTAATTGTTATGCAGTATGTATTACAACATGGAATTGGTTTAGTTTATTGTGTACTTTCATAGTAAATACTGATATGGGCACACACACATTTACGTTTTTAACAGAAAATCTATATCTGTATTTTGTGATTTTCTTATAGGTACTCAGACATACTAAAGAACAACCATCATATCCCTCTTACATATCTGATTTTATTTTGGGGGTAAACTTTTATATAGGCATAGAGTCTGTCTGCAAATGCATTTTTTATATTTATTTTTTGTGGTGCCAGGGATTGAACCCAAGGCCTTGTACATGCTGGGAATGCATTCGACTGTTGAGCTATACCCCCAGCTTTAAACATATATTTTATAATTCAGTATTCAAGTGTACTATGATTAGAAAAGATTTGGCCAAAGGGTAGGTACATGTGTGTCTCTCAATTACTGTGGATGAGCTTAACTTGAATTAGAGAAAATTAATTGGTACACTTTATTTTATTATAATAAAAGCAATAGGTTGCATCTTTCTGAATCTTCACGTGGCCAGTTTCCTGACTGAGGGTCACTAGGGTGATGAGTGTTTCTTGTCCTGATTTAAATATAGTCCAAAGTACTTTTCCATATATATATTTTTTTGTGTTGTAAGAGCATAGTACCCAAAACAAGAGTGGCTTGTTCTTGCGTCACCAATTTTGCTCTGAAATCAAGACCAAGCATAGTTCAGATGTGACCTCTTGAACTTCAGTTTTGACATCCGTAAGATAGGGCAGACCATCCCAACTTCCTAGGATTCTGTGAAAATAAAATGCGAAAATGCATGCCGCGTGCAAATTATATCTATACTAGTAAAACTCAAAGACTTGGGAGAAAAAAAAAAAACAACTGAACACGCAAAAAGTGACCAGCCTACAAACTAACAGATGGGCCCTGCCCAAGGGCAGATAAGTGCTTAATTCAGGGCTTAGCAGCAACAATGAAGACTAAACACACACAAACACACATACACACACACACACACACACACACACACACACACACACACACACACACCTCACACATATACAGGCGCCACAAAGTTCACTTTCGCCACACCAAACAAATCGAGCGCATAAGCAGCTACTTAATGTAAAAGACTTCGTTGATTTAATAGATAGGAAAAACAGTAAAATTCTAAAACAGTTCACTGAGATGTCAAAGGATATTTCTTCAGTAGTTTCCTTCCTGGCCTATCAAGATTGCTTTTCTTTCTTAGATTAACTTGCCTTTTGCAAAACCTCCTGCAAATTAGTTTTTCTTCTAGTTTTGCGCACTTTCGTTTTTTGTTTGTTTGTTTTGGTTTTTGTCTTTTGCTGGATCAGATTGACAAGTAGCTTTTTTGAAATGGGTCTCTGATTCGTTTTTACCCCTGGCACTTTCATTTTGTGGAGTCTTTCTCCACCACCCCCTGACCCCCAGGTTCTCATTACATCCTACCCTCCTCAGCCTACTCCGTTGTTCTTAAATGCCTTCCTAGTTCCGCACGTGAGATTGTGTGCATTCTTCTTTCTTTGTGCATGATTCTTCTTAATTTCCTTTCCTTTAAAACCAGAGCTCAGAAATTTTAAGGAAACTTTCTTTTTTAAGATGGAGGTTAAATTTCAATGACTTGTCTGTTTGGTTTCTCTCCATGCAATCAATCCCCTTCTTTCCTCTACCAAAAGGTTGGGGGCTCCTCTGCTATTGGACCACAATGAGAGCATAAAAAGAAAGTAGCCTGCTCCCAAGGCTCCCGGGGACTGGAGAACTCCTGCCCCCGTCTTTCTCCTGCAGGAGCAGCTTGACAGTACAGCCACTGGCTCCAGGAACGTTGTTTTCTTATCCCCGCATGCACTGGGCTGACCTGTCTCCGAAATAGGTCAGGATGGGGCACAGCCAGTTTATGCAGCTGTTGCGGCTTAGGCCTCGCAGCAGGCAGCCGAGGCTCCTTGGCCCGCCAGCCCCCAGTGAACTGATAAAAATTCGCTGCAGTGCGCATGGAACCTTCCTCTGGACAGTCCTGGCCCCCTGAAGGCTTTTAGATGCAGAGGAGACTCCTGAATTATGTGAGCCAACTCTGGGCCTCCAAAGGGAAATGCTCTTTTATTCTAAGAATCACATTCTCACCGACCCAAACACGCAAGTGAAAGAAAGATATTCTTTATCAGAGTTTATTTTGCAAATCACCATATTTATTTCTGAGCAGATAGAACATTCACTTGGTACAAAATTCAAAAGATGTAAATGGATGTACAGTGGCAAGTTCCTTCCACTTCTGTCCAATAGCCTGTCTTTTCGGAGACTCTATGCATAAACATGCAATCACATTTCTTTCTGTCTCTTTTCCTTCTCTCATTAAAACAAAAACAACAACAACAACAAAACGGCTGTGGGGCTGGGGATGTGGCTCAGAAGTACAGTGCTTACTTAGCATATGCGAGGTCCTGGGTTCAATACCCAACACTACAGAAAAGAAATAAATAATAATAACAATTATTATAATATAATAATATATAATAATAATAAAGTTAATAATAATAAAATTTTCTTCCCATCTTTTGCAGAAAAGGCAGATAAACTATTTAGCACTTTGCCGCTTAAAAAAAAAAACACTTGAGATTATATCTCAGCAGGGCCTAACGTTTGTCCTCATCCTTGCTTGTATAGCTGCATAGTATTCCATTGTGTTGGCAATGGATGATTTATTGTCTCCATGTTAAGATTGTTTCCAACCTCACAGCACCATTTGGCCCATGTGTGAGAGTTTATTTGTAAAATAAGGGAATGGCATTTGTAATTTTGATAGTGTTGGTGGAATCGGGCTTCTGCATTGAGAGCAAATGGTGGGGTAGTTGAAAAGCATGTAGGCATCTGCCTGTGGGCATCTGCGCTAGAAAAACAAGACACTTTACCACTGTCCCTAGGTAGGAGTTTCGAAACTACTGCTCAGTGGTTCCACTTGCACTGACCGTCTCCTGCCAGCTCCTCCAATATTCTATTGTTTCTCCAAATGGAACATTTTTCTAAACCTAAGGAAAACTTTTTCTTCTCCTTTGTTTGTTTGTTTACTGTTTATTTAATTTCACTCTCATCAAAAATAGTCTATGTTAAGCATTCTTACTTCCTTCTTTGTCCTGGAGAAATTATGGATACTTTTATAGCAATCGAGAGGCAACTTTGATTGTTTAGTTACAAAAGAGAAATTGTCTTCCAAGATCACCAAATTAGGTCTGAACTAGTAAGTAATAAAACATAGTCTTGAATTTCTAATTTTTTTTTTTTAGAAGGGTTGATCTGATGCTCTAGGGGTTTCTTGAGTTCGGTAATGGCTGATTTTCAATGTTATGAATTTTTAGGGAGTGTGTCTCCATTCCCTTCTAGGACAAAAGACTTCTTATGTTTTTTCACATACCTTGCCTCCCTCAAATCATTTCGGCCTATTTTCCCTTAAATCTGATGCTCAAGAATTCAGTTGTTGATACTGCTGAGTACCTGGCTTACCTAAGCTGAGAGTCAGAGTCCAGAAAGAATTGTGCTCCAGCTATCTGAGAAAAACAAGACTCCAAACCTCCTGAGGACACGGGAGATGTGGGTGCCAATAAATGTTATAAAGTAAGTGTTTCAAGTCGTTCCTTCTTTAAGAATGGGCTGGTCAGAAATAGGAGAACGAGGTAGGGGCTTGGAATTTATTTTTGAAAATCAAAATCTTAATTTGGTTTTTAAAAATAACAGAAAAACAAATACAAGTCTTCTTTCTCGGCTGGTCTTGCAAGTTGCCCCGGAATGCCCAGCACACAGCACAGCCTGCCAGCCTGGAGGCAGGAGGGTGCATTTGCTCAAGGCTACAAGTTTTGTTTGTGCTTAGCTGGAAGACTAGCTAGGTGCCCCGTGTTCCCCTCCTGACTTGCTTACAGGAATCTAAAGGAGCCCCTTAGAGGATGTAAACAGGCCTGGCGTGAAAAGCATCTGCAAAGAGCTGAGAAGAATCAAAAGCAGCTTTCCCCCCCTACCTTTCTCTCTCTCTCTGTCTCTCAGCTCTGTGCATAATTTGGATTGAATCAGGCCCGTAATTTGTGGCATCTGATTACTACCTGTGAATGCAGCCAGGCCTGCACATAGGAAGAAAGGTCTAGGGAGGGTTAATCCCAAGGAGGAACGTGTTGCTTTGTTTGTCACGTTGCTGTGATGCTCTCAACAGAGATTCGGGCCATAAAAACATCAGCTGCTTCTGGGCCTGCATTGCTGGTGGAGTGACCAAACTTTAGATTCACAATATGTTGCCATTATCATTGCTATTATCCACACAGGTGAAGGAAGGTGGCCAGCAGAGCCGTTCTCTAGGGAACTGGCTTGATGTCAGGGAGCAGGTGTTTTGTGGGGAGAGGTGCCCCTTCACTTTCCGTTTGTAAACTTGCACTTCTTTGAGTTAGGAAGGGACTCATGAATTCCCCGGAGAAAATGCTTCAATTTTCCATCTCATGATTCCCGAAGAGCTGGGATCTCAGGGTCAGAAATTTCTGGCTGTATTTCGCAAAGTCTTAGCCCATCTGCATCCCCTCAGACTTTTTTCTGAAGGGGGCTGGAAATGCATTTCAGGAAGTGGAGTATATAAATGGAGGTGTCCTCATCGTGCCTCTGGTGGGCGAGCAATCTGCCAGGACAAAATATGGCTTGGGAGCTTATCCAGGATGGAAGCCTTCCAGGTGCGAGATTTGCTTGGATTTTATGCAGACAGGGCACATCTGTGGCATGTGTATGCACAACGTACATTTATCAGAGGGCAGTAGGAAGGCAACTTCTATGGTTTCTCACTAGAAGCCAAAGTCTGCTTGTGGTCACTGGCACTGCCAACCCCTGAATACTTGCTGAGTTTTTGTCTGGAAGAAGAAGGCAAGGGATATAGCATCAGGTCAGAAACTGTGGAGAGTCAGGTTTAAGTGTGCAGGGGTGAGAGGGATGCCTGGGTGTGGGGCAAATCCCTCTTAGACAGGGAATGGCCTCAAAGTAAAAGCCTGAGATGGAAATCAAGGCCTGGTTTACTTGGAATTCGGTCTCTGGGCTGTTCTCAGTGAACTTTTTGGGCCTTGGCGTCTGTGTCTTCTGGTGGCCTATGGATGGGGTGGGCTGATTGTTCTTGGCCTTCCTGAACATACAGCCCATTTGAGGGTTCCACACGTGGTTAGTAGGGTGCACCGGAATACTCATTATCTGGCACAACCTTGCTTCCTGTCGTTGGTTGGTCTTTTTAGGGAAATATCGACACTAAGTCATTGCACAAGACTTCTGTTTCTGATGGAGTGCCAGTGTACACCTCAGTCCGATAAGGAGAGGAATAATTTCTTTATTATAAAATACAAATGACAGACAGAACCGAATTTGGTCTGAATCTTGGTTGGCTAACTTTCATCATTTTATTGAATTACTATAATTTAATGTTACTAGCTTAATGATTTTTCCCCTGAAATGAATCCTTTCTATTTTTTAAAAAAACTCGAAAACCCAAATTAAATTCATTAGAAAAGACAATGACTATCTTTCGCATTGAAATTTCTGGTACTTGGAAAATCCTTTTGGAAAAGACTTCAGAAAAAAACCAAAAACCTGTCACTCAATTTTTTTTGTGTGTGTATATGTGTGTGTGTATGTGTGGTACTGGGGATTGAACTTAGGGGCATTCTACCTCTGAGCTACACCCCTAGCCCTATTTTATTTTATTTTTATTTTTTAATTTTGAAACAGGGTCTCACTAAGTTGCTGAGGCTGGCCACAAACTTGCGATCTTTCTGTCTCAGACTCCCAAGTACTGCCATTAGAAGCCTGGACCACCACGCCCATCTTCAAACTAATTTTTTTTTTTAAGGTACTGGGGATTGAACTCAGGGGCATTCTACTTCTGAGCTACACCCCCCAGTCCTATTTTTTATTCTTGATTTTGAAACAGGATCTCACTAAGTTACGGAGGGCCTCACTAAGTAGCTGAGGCCGGCTACAAACCCGGATCCTCCAGTCTTAGCCTCCCAAGTACTGAGATTACAAGCGTGTACCACCACGCCCGGCTCAAACTAATTTTTTAAAAATGGGAAATGATGTTACCAGATTGAGTTTAGCCTTTTCACAGACATGCTTGAAGACCTTCCTTAACTCTCCTCCCCTGCGCCCTTTGAAAATGTTTTTCCCCCACTTCCCTTCCACTAAGCGTTTGTGGGCCGTCTCAGGTGCTCACAAGTCAGGCATGGGGCCTGTCCCCGCTTCTCTCCTGCCTCCCTGCCTGCCTTGCTTCTACCTGCCTTGCACTCTCCTTGTGCACACACACATGTGGCAATTGCACGTGCATGCACATACAACCGATACTTCCACCCAGCTCTGCCTCCTCCACGTAGAACAGCTTTCACATCCCAGAGATGTTGGCACTTTTCAACGGGATCCTGGGAACTGACAACTTAGCATGGCAGACAGGATTCCTGATGGGATTTTGGGTATCCATGGAGGAAAGCTTTCAGAGTTTGTAAAGCAGCTCACTGCACATTGCAGCAGATCCTGTCTTCACAGGAGCTGCCATGAGGTTCTCCTTGCTATTGAGCAAGACAGGCAGGGACTAAGGGCCCCACTGAGCCAGCCAGGAGGAGGCAGGGCCAGGCTGGGTCAAGAGCATCCTCCACCACAGGTGGATTCCCCTCTGCTTCTTAGGGCCAGGTGAAGCCCTTGGCTTGTGTCCTCTGAGCTTCTCTGCAAAAAGGAGGGCTGGAGAGGGGCAGGTGAGGTCTTCTGACCCAGGGCCATGGACTAGGCGGGCACTGTGGGTCTCATCTTGGCAGAGTTCCAAACCTGCCCCAAGGGGCAGAGCTCTGATCTGAGACCTCACACTTTTAGCTCCAGGAAAGTTGTCAGAGGTCTTAAGAAGTGAGACTGCCTTTCTCCAGAGCACCAGGACCCCAGGGAGGTCTATCATGGACAGAGTCACTGGAAGGGCTTCTGGCTAAAAAAGACCAGAGTCTTAAGTCCTCAAAGCCTCCTAGACTCTTGGTCTTGTGGCTCTTGAGACCTCAGAAACCCACCTCTTTGGAGGATGTAAGCCAGGTTATTCTTAGTGGTACAGCTGGGATTTATTCTACCTATCATAGCTGGGCTGCGGAAATGGCCTGCTGTGTCTGTGGATTAATTAATGATCAGGGATTCTTATTGGACCCCAAAGTTGGCCCTTAGCCTCATTGGGTATTTTATGAATAATAAGTTATGACAGTAAGATGCAAGAACCTAGAAAGAGCCCACTGTCTTCTAGGATGGCCCCTGTCTGTGGAGGGTTACCGGAGAGCTACAGAACCTGTGGACCCTCCCTGTGTGGCCTCCAGGCTCTGGGAGAGCTCAAACAACACCTTGTTTCTTTAGATTTGTGTACATGTTGCAAAATTAAGGTATTTATTTTTCAAGAGGGGCCCCCTAAGTTGTAAATACTGCAAATCCCACAACAGAGCACCTATCATTGTCCTGACTGGGCAGAAGTGGAGAGAGAGGGGACATTTCTGCCTAGGAAGTGTGAGTCTGGCATGATGGCGTGTTGGAGCAAAATAACAACTCTAATGCGTGGTTACCCTCCCTCTGTGTCTCCCCACTTCTCATGCTTTATCTCGTTTACCCGGGGGGGCCAAAGTCCGGGCCTGACAACTTGCCCAGCTGGTCCTTAATGCTAGGTGACATCCTTGGTCTTTGCACGGTTTTCCTGAATAAGATTTCAGATGGACTCCTTGCAAGAAGATGAGGGACGTTCACTGGCTGGATAAGGGCGGGTGGACAGAACCCTTCAGGGGTGGGGGTGAGGGGCTCGGTTTCCTCAGTTGTCAACATGGCATCGGCCGATTCTTAGATGCTTCTTGTAGGTCTCTGAAAATATTTTTGGGGCCAGGTTGCTTTCCCCAAAGAATGGACGCATTGGGCAAGGGCAAAGCTGTGTCTTGAGACTGTTAGGACGTAGCAGGCGGGGGCCTGCTCTCTGAGCTCCTGCTCAAGGAAGCGGTGCAGCCTCGAGGTGGCCAGGCAGTAAGGACAAGGCTGGAGAGGACCAGGACCAGGTCGGACGAGTGACTCCGACCCTGCCTGGTGTTTGAGGCAGGGGCAGGATGAGTTTAGGTGCCGGAAGGAGGAGGATAGAACGGAAGTCGGATGAAAGATACATTTCTGTGCATCCTACAGGTGGTTGCCCCGCTCCTGTCAAAGCTGAGGCTTCCAGGAGATGCTGGAAAGGCCCGGGGGTGTTGTTCAGAGAGATTTCTCCTCCATTGGTTGCACAGGATTGTGGGTGTAGAGGAAGAAGTTAGAGCGCCTTGTACAAGACGGTAAAGATAGGAATATTCCCTTTTTCAAATCCTCTGCGCCTAGACGATTTCTTACTGTGCCCACAGAGGGACACAGGGGTTGTGGTTGCTGACCACGCCAACGCTGGAAACTGTCTAGGCTTAAAGGGAATCGGACAATGGAGCAATTCACTTCAGCTGATTCCAACGCATATCTTAAACTTAAATGGACTCCTTTCCCTCATGTCTCACTCATGCTATTGGTCAGAAATTGAATCAGGCAAACAAAATTTATTTATTTTTTCCTTTTGCCCCTGAGTTAAAACACATACATATATGCTCATGAATTAAAAAAAACAAACAAACAAAAACCAAAAAACAACCCCCCCCAAGAAACCTCTTAGTTAATTAAAAATTTCCACACAAAACAAAATTTGTAAAGATTAAACAGGATTATTTCGAATCTGAAAACTTTTATTGTTTTTTTGAAGGACTTCACTATGAAGCATTTCAGAACCTTGGAAAGAATGTAAAGTAATTCTTGTCATTGAAAATAATTTAAGGCAAAATGTCATGGCTGAGAGAAGATTTTTATTTAGTTGCCCCCCACTTTGTTCTTATTTTATTTTAGCGGAAGAAAATTATTTCAAAAGTCAATATCTACAACATATTGACTTTTAAGCTATATATTCTAAAAATAGGCAATGATTCATCCAAATATTTCAATCTTTGGTTGCAAAGACTGGATAATAAAATTAACAATGTGAAATGCGATTTGAAAATTTGCGATTTGGAGTTTGAGAAATTTTTAGATCATAGAAAATATCCAAACTAATACCCGCCTTAAATCCGCATGATTTTTTATGTACCCCATATCTCTGGCTCAAATTTTGTTGTAGTTTTCTTTATCTTAACTAGGCTTATGGAAACATGTGTAAGCAAATATTGCTGTAAAATATTTACTAATCTTTTCAAATAGAGGCTGAATACTATAAAATGAGAACACGAGGAACAGAAACTATGCCCTGTGCACAATCAGAATAAGAAGCACTACTGTTTACCATATGAAAGAGTTTATTTCTATTTTTCCTAGTGATTATCCCGTACTCAGATCAAATATATTGCAATTTTGAACTTTGAATCGCAAATTAAAATTTCTATTTGATAAGAGAGAAAGGCAGTACTTGACCTTTAGATTAAAGAAGAAATCTGATCTTAGCCACTTTTAGCCAACATTAGTTTTTTTTAGTAACTCCATACAAATCAAAACAATCACAATTATCGACTCCCCTTTCCGTATCCATAGACAAACCTCTGATTCTATTGCCATATGCACTGGGTTCCAACAGGTTATAAGAAGTTAAATTTGTGAGAGTTATGGCATAAATTTGTTTAATATAGTTTGAACAGCGAGATAGCTGTTAACTTTTAAAACGGCAGGCATTTCCAATGCTCTGCCAAGTTGAGGGTGACGCGCAGTATTCGATCTGAGTATTTGATTTCCTTGACTTATTTTTTCCCCATGTTTTCTTAGGGAAGTGCTAGTTGAGATTCGAAGAAGAGTTGTTATTCTGTTTAACTATGTAAAAACATTAAAACATTTTAGGGAATGCAAAAATACATGTGCTTCAGGTTAAAATATTAGGACATCTTGGGTATTTTAATAGCATTTCCACTCTAAAGTAGCAAAGGCAAACTTTTTATTAACTTCCTTTATACAGGAGGTTACATTTGCTGATTAAAGTAATTTGAACACTTGAGAAGACCATTTTTAACTCCACGGCGGTGAGGCGTTTGCTATTTTCTCCACTCTGGTATGAAAAGAGGTGTTTTCCACTTATAGCTAGAGTGGTATTATGATTACTTATGCAAAATGTTCAAAGAGATTTTAAAGTTAATGTGAATACAAATGTGTGTTCATTAAAGATGCTAAAATTAACAAATGCTAAAGTGAAACTGTAAACTGACATTCTATAAGATAAATATACACTTTGCCAAAATTATTTATATTAATAACACTTAAGGGCTTTGTCATTCATTTTGGATGTTTGAGATTAAAATTATCCCTTTAGGATTCAGAAAAAACAAAGCTATAGCTGAGAGGAGAGGGACCAGCAGAGCAAGACCCAGCGTTCTAGAAAGAACTTATTCCACGCTTTCTTCAAAAGCTAAGGATTCTGAATGTTTCATTTCACAAGTCTTTTATGAAATAAATGTCTCACATTAGGATTCAAAAGTAATTTTTCCAGGAACCAAATAAATACCAAATACCAAACTCCAAATTCACTTGTGGAGCAGATTGCAATTGAGACTTGCTTTATTAGAATGCTGGGGGTTTTTGAATGAAGGAAATGAATCTTGGAGCAAGTTAAAAAAAAAATCAATGCACTTAGTTATGTTGTAGTTGCATTTTTATTCTATTATAGTACCAAGAGTTGTCGAAGTACTTAAAGGGAATGATGAGTTTCTCAACAGAAAGAAAAAGAAATGATCCAGAGATGCTGTAATTATAAAACAATCATCCGACTAGGCTTCAGGTGTTGTTAATACATGTGAATATAAATTTTATCAGACTTAGTTGACTTAGCAGCTAGGATGGATCAGGAGCTGATTTTTGGCATTCCTTCATTTTTTCCCCCCATTCTTTTGTTCATTTGACACTCAGCTTTTATACACTGGCTTTGCAGGAACCACTGGCAAGATCTCCGAACAATCTGTTCAGGGGGGAAAGGGCTCCTCCAACCAGAAGCCAGAGTTTTAATTAAATACTGTCCATCCTGCCTGCTTCTAGCAGCTGAAGAAATAGCTGTTGGCATAAAGGTACCAAATGAACTTATGTTCTCTGGTGTTAATAGGGCAAGGAACCTCTTCTTGGTGGTTAACACACACACACACACACACACACACACACACACACACACACCATCATGTGACTATTATTATTTTTTGAAGTTAAGAAGAATCATAGCCAAACAGTTCTGTGCCTTTAGACTCAATATCATACTGTAAAGAACATGCAGGTTGAAGAAATTATTTTGTGTACTAACTCTGAGTCCATGTCCTGCTAGGCTGGCTGGAAGAGAAGGGAAAGAGAGGTGTAACTGTAAGCACACACTGATTTGTTCTTATTACATAACAAAAGTCTATTTCTTTATCATGTTATCATTCAGTTAATAAAAATTAGCTACAATAACAGCATCAACTTTAAAACCCCTCAAAGTCCAGGGGATTTTCTTTCACAATGAACATGAATACTGTTCAGAAATACAAACAGTCAAAGGATAACTTTAGGTCTGAAAGAGAAACCTGGCGAGGGTAATTGAATAAGCCTGGGTCCCCTGACTGAGTCATGGTGAGGGCAGTGAACATGTCATAATTAGGTTTATTGAGGGCCATTCCAACAATCTGCTTCTATTCTTCCTGCCTTATTGTCCACAGCTAGGCAAATAGCCAAGGGACAAAAGGAATCAAGTGCTGACAAAACATGAAAGGGGAAAAAGATTTAGCTGCTTTTATCAAAGAAACTGAGAAGGACTTTGTGTAAATAAAATAAGTGACTGGCCATCCTGCATTTAGGCAATGCCGTTTTCATTAGAATTAATTCTTGACATATTGGAAGAGTTCCAAGGGAAGGATTTCTACTTCTGACAAGTTTAATTTGTAAATTAAAAACAGTTGGTTAAACATGAGCCTCCATCAACAAAACTTAACCAAAGCCATACTCGGGAAAGGCCTAAGCAGGTGAAAAAGAGAATTACTTTGAAAACAAAGTCTTCCCCAAAATTATGCAAATTCTTATTACTTCATAACAAATGTTACCCATCGAAGCCTACAGCAGGATGTCTGCTCCTAGGGGTTTGTTTAGACCTCATTTTCTTCCCCTTTAAGCTGAGCTGACATAACACTTACTCCATGCTCCGGCAGCACACTGGTGGTTGGAAGACGTGGGAGTAAGATTAGAGGAGGTGTGCTTGCATTTTTATAGAAGCGAGGCTTATACAACTTTCTTAAGTCTACAAATGTCGGGACAACGCACTCCACTCTCTTCGGTTTTTCACTAAAGGCAAGAACTTCTTCCAAGTGTGCCTCCGATTCCTAATTGGGGTGAACGGTGGGGACCCCCATGTTGTGTCTCCTGAACTCAACATCATCAGATCCCAGGTCATTGTCGTCTGGTAGGAGGGACGCCTTTGGGGTCAGCACCTTCGCTGGCTGCTACTCGGTGACGTGGACAGAGTGAAACCTTTCAGGAGAGAGGTGCAGTTGGCGTGTGGACAAGGTTTTCATTTAAGCCTCAGACAGTCTTTTAATAAAACAGCTGCTTGTGAAGCTGAAACTCTTTTCCTTTTGCAGCTTTGCAGCACACAGGTTAAGCCATAAAGAGAGAGGTCTTTTGTGCGAACTGCATTGCAGAAGTACCTCTACAGGATGCGGTGGGAAGGTGGGGAGAGGCCAGAATGCTCTTAGGAATGGCTTGTCCTTGGGGGATATAAGTTTTACTTGGGTAGAGGATGCCCTTCAGTTTTATTGGGAGTTCCATAGGAAATAAGAAATGTATTACTTGGGTAGCTTCAATGGCTAGGCTATTTCGATTAAAAAACTTGAAAATGCTTTTATTCACTGGACTTTAAGGCACACCACCTTATCCCTTGACACTTGAAACTAAAGTGAAACAAAATGTTTTTTTTTTTCCCTCAACTAAAGAATCACAATCACATCAGATACAGGGTATGAAAACCGCTTTGAGAAACGTAAAGCCCTAGACAGATGCAAGGTGTAATTATTATTATTATTATTATTATTATTATTATTATTATTAGCCGCAGCAGCAGCAGCAGCAACAGCAGTGCCATCCTTGCAATGTTGGGATGCAGCTTATCAATGGTTGTGTTTATACGACCATATCATCCCGGGGAAGCATTGGAATATGTGCTCCAAACACTTTTCGTGTGTCTCATTAAGCTAGATTTGCACTGACTTGAAGTTTATTCCACTTGTGGATTTTGGTAAAGAAACCACAGAATATCAGGCTGCCAAAATTTAGTTCTGCATCAGCTATAACCCTGGCTTTATGGAAGGTTTGGGGGTTGAGACTTGGGTTTTGACCTAGCTCCCCCTCTGACTTGCAGTGTGAGCAGGGGAAAGTCACCATCCACTCAGAGCTCGAGTCCCCTTACTTGTAAATGGTGGCATTTGCTCCATTGCCTCAAAGGATTATTGTGATGTTGTAGTGACCACGGATGCATTAGAAACTCTGAACAAACATAAAGTATTATTTACTTATAGTCTGCTGATTGCTTTTGTGCTCATTGAAACAAGATTTGGTTGCTGATTGCTTCGCCTTCATGCTTTCTCAGAGAACAGTTTAGCAAGGATTAAGTGGATCTTCCTGTGGTCAGTTCAGAATACACTGAGCTAATTCTGTGTCCATGACATGTGGGACCTAGTTGCCGGAATAACATTGCTTTATTGCAAAGCAGTACACTGGTGCAAGGCGAGTGGAAAACTGGTATGTGAGAAGCTTCTTCTAGGGGTCTGGATTTGGGCAAAACAATTTCTTTGATTTGCACATTGTTCCAATGCCTGTTGGCTCATGTCACAAGACTGGAAGGCCCAGCAGGACAGGAAGGAGTTTCTCTGGAAGGAGTTAGAGATTTATGCAGATTGGCTGACTCTCTGACATTTATTTGCTGCCCCTTTCTCACTATTTTGGCAACTCTGAACCAGATGGACAAGCTCATGGAAAATGAAGCCAGTGAGGAAAAGATGCCTTTGATTTCTCCTAAGATAGGGGAAATCTCTGTCTGTCTCTTTCCGTGGCACTGGCAGTTTTCTGTGCATGGATTTGAATCTGGCAACTCACTTTTGGAGGTTGGTTGAAGCATCTAAACAAGGACCTTACTTGTACATCATTGACAGGAACATAAACTCGGCTTTCTAAGGCATCCCGGGAGGGACAGAGGTCCAGGCGATGGGCTGAAAGTTGTGTCTAGCAGAGGCTCGCCACGCACTTTGTACTGGGCACCCAGGATGCTAGTGAGAGCTGTCGCTAAGAGGATAATTCACTAGGACTGAATTCCTGCTGTAATCACCAAAGTCTCTGAGAGTGTAGTGGAGAGGGGAAGCAAGGCTTAAGATTTCACTCTGTAATCACTGACGATTGCAGCTCTGTTTTACCTTACATTGACCTCTGGGGCTGGGGGTTCACACGTGGGGGTTCTGTAGGGGCAGCGACAGTGTTAGCAGGGGACGGGGAAGACAGTGGCCACTAACTGGTGATTTCTCCAGGAGGAGTGGAAATGTGGTCAGGCAGATAGATGATAAAGTTTGTATCAGGTTCAAAGTAAATTCTCTGGACTGAAGAACTAAGTGTCAATCATTTAAGCACAAATGCTCATTCAAAGTAACTGTGTCTTGAACATTGAGATTATTATTATTTATTTTTTGGTTAAAAAGTTACTTTCCCCCCTGCATTTTAAAGTCATACCAGTTCCTTCGCTGTGCTACAATTTCAGATTGAAAACGCTTTGTCTCCACTGCGTTGTTGAACTCTGTCCTTGGCATTTCAATGTTGAAATATGGGATTAAAAATGGTGAATGGATTTGCTAATTAAGTGCAGCTTTTTTTTTTTTTTCTTTTTCTTTCTTTCTTTCTCTTCCTGAATGGAAGCCAGAGGGGGATGCGCAGCTCAGCGAATTTAGCCTTATCATTTATGTTGTCGCTGTTTGTAGACTTTTTTTTTTATTTGTTTACTCTTGTTTGTTTGAACTAATCACTACTTAAGGAAAAGTCCTCTCAGGCTGGCCTCCCCTTCACGCAGTCTTTAGCCACGGTGACCATTCAGGCATAAAAACGTGCTTATCTGCAAATGAATGGCAGCTCTTTGCTTCATTAAAGCGCCTTTCTCTTTTGGCACTCGCATTGTGACCCTTTGATATTAATTCAAAGGGCAATTAAAGAATGCGGCGCATCTTTGAAGTAAAGCATTCAGGGCAAGGGTAGGGACGGACCTGCGCCTCAGATGGACTCTGGGCATTCAACAGGCCTTTTCAAGGCAGTTTGAAGTGAGTCAAAGAAAATGGGCAGGAGAAGGTCAAAGAGAAAAAAGGGCTAAAGAAACAGTCTGTATTTGTTCGGAGTATTAGCCAAGCAAACTGCAAATAGCAACAAAATGAAACAGTTAATAGAGCAGCCAGACAGCTCCGTGTCAATCACTTAACTTGAACAGCGTCAGGCTAGGAGGCTGCTTCCACTGTGTCACCTAATTATCTTGGGAAAGGCAGGAACTGGAAGTAATGGTATTGTATTTCTTTCTGCTTACTGCCCAGAAAAGGTGATAAATACTCACAGCTCCATAATTATGCAACATATATACATAAAGGGGCAGGAGGGGGGGTGGTGGGAGGGCACTGGGGGGCTCGGAGGCTGCACCGAAGCCGAGTTCCTAGTCTCGAAGGTCCAAATATGGCAGGAATATGGCATTTCCAAACTCGAGCATGCTGGAGAACCACTTAACTGGTTTCATCTGGAGCTGGCGGAGGTTTGCATAGTCTCTCCTAGAAAAACACTTTAAGACAAACACGTTTACCCGTTGAGCAGAGTTCTTTTTTTAGGGGGAAAATAAAATGAGCCGGCAAGAGCTGTGTTCAAAAAATAGTATAGATTTGTGCTCACTCCCCTCTGCTTGCCCTGTGGAAAAGAGGAGATTCGGAGTGAAGTTAGTAACGAGGCTCCTAGCTCTGCCCATTGTGCCCGGCTATTGAAATGCCCTTGGTGAAGACGTGGCAGTTCCTCGGTGATCTAGATGGGTTTGGGAGAAGGTAGGGCAGGGGCCAGATTGGAGATTTGATTGATGATTTGTGTTAGTGTGGTTAGGGTAAACATTTTGAATGCCACTTTTGTTGGTCATTATAAAAAAAAAAAAACAAAAAACAAAAAGCAAAAGACAAATGAACATCAACCAAGCCCTTCTTTAAAAGTGTGACCAGAAAGTAGTAAAAAGGAAAATGAAGCCGGGTGTGGTGGCACACACTTGTAATCCTAGTGCTTGGGAGGCCGAGACTGGAGGACCGGGTTCACGGCCAGCCTCAGCTACTTAGTGAGGCCCTCCGCAACTTAATGAGACCCTGTTTCAAAATAAAGAATAAAAATAGGACTGGGGATTCAATCCCCAGTGCCACAAAAAAAAAAAAAAAAAAAAAAAAAAAAAAAGAAAATAAAAGTGTGAGCATACTGGCTAGGCATGGTGGTGCAGGACTTTAATCTCAGTACTTGGGAGGCTGAGACAGGAGGATCCCATGTTCAAGGCCAGCCTCAGCAATTTAGCAAGTCTCTTATCAACTCAGTGAGAATAAAATAAAATAAAAACTGCTGGGGGTGTAGCTCAGAGGTAGAGTGCCCCAGAGTTCAATCCCCAGTGCCAAAAAAAAAAAAAAAAAAAGATTTAAAGAAAGTGTGAGCAAAAACTGATCTCAGAAGTGATTTACTTTCCAGATTCCTCCAGGGGTGTATGGGGGAACTCAGGGGGTAAGAGATCAGCGTCTATACAAATGTCTGCAGATAGGTCGACTATAGGAGACCCAGGCCCCGAGGCCTCTGTTCAGATGATTTGCAGCATGGCTGGTACACACCATTTTTGAAGTTGCTTTGGTGCCTAATGGGTTTTGTTTGGAGGGACAGTAACAGATCCAAAGGGCCTGATGTGCAGCCTTTTGACATACTGCTCCAGGAGGTAGCTATTAATGTGAAAGTGACCGCCTTGGTAATATGTCCATCACAGAACTCAGTGCATAGTTGCTCTGCAGTTTTCATTTTCTTAAAAAACATAATCCTGATTTTTAGGGTCACCCAGAGTGAATTGACTATAACATCATAAAACAAATTATATGATTTTTTGCTACACATTAGCAACAAGGGCTATTTGGAAGGACCAACCAATATATATATATATTTTTCCTCCTGTACAGTTTCATGCTATGACAGAACACTATTTAGGAGTTTAGGAGACATTTCTGTGAAGGAAACAGTTAACTGAGCAGTAGCTGCTTAACTAAATAGGAATTGACATTCCGGTGTTGTCGCTTTCGAAATACCCCCCAAAATAATAAAAATACGTACATTGCAAAATAAGGGGAAATCCAGGTAATAGAAAGAGAATAAGCTAGCACACCTGCACCAAAAGTCACCATAAGAACTTTCTCACTTTTTTTTTTTTTTTTAGAAAGAGTACATTTCTTTTTACACAGTACTTTTGAAAAATTGCTTTATTTTAGTTTTCAAAATACATAGCTCACATGTCTGGCTTAGTGGCACATACTTGTAATCCCAGTACTTGGGAGGCTGAGACAGGAAGGACCACAGGTTCAAAGCCAGCCTCAGCAACTTAGCGAGGCTCTCAGCAACCTAGTGAGACCGTTTCCAAATAAGAAATAAAATCGGACTGGGGTGTAGCTTGGAGGTAGAATGCCTCTGGGTTCAATCCCCAGTACAAACAAACAAACAACAAACAAACAGGAAACCACACAGCTCACATTGCTGCCCCTTCAGCTTCCAAGTGCTCTACCGTTGAGCCATGCTTCTTATACCTTCTTCCTTCCTAAGGATTCCTAAAATCCTATAATATCTGGATAGATTAGGAAATTTCCATCATCTGAGAATATTGAAAATACTGATGCACCTTGCAGATTACAGCCCGCCAGGTGGGAAGTAAGATGTGGAGTATTTTGCTCCTAATCCTGTTCTCCCCTGCTCCCTCTTCCTGCTGATTTTTGAATCTTCATCAGTTTTTACCCTTTTACCTCTTCAGTCAGTCAGTCAGTCAGTCTGTCTGTCTGTCTGTCTGTCTGTCTGTCTCTCTCTCTCTTTCCTTACTGGTTTCCTCATGCAAACCTAAACTGTTTGTTGCAGTAGTGAAGGTGAGGGGCAGTGGTAAGGAAGAACTCTCAGATTCAGATTCCTTTCCATCTCCCATTTCTCCTTGGCCCACCTTCCCAAGCCATCGGCTAAAGTCAGTTCTGTGCAATCTGCATTCTGCCGAAGCTCTGGTGAGCTTGTGTGGAATTGGCTAAGTCTAGCTTATGGAGCTGGCTGACTGCACTTGGAGCCCTCGCATACAGGGTCAGTGCCAATCCCTTTCATGCACAACAAGCTAATTGTCATTCCTTACGAAGCTTCCTGGAAGTACCTAAGAATTCCTGGAATCCGTGGGACCTTGGGATCTCAAGGTTTTAGTGGCAGCTCCATCAGATCATAGAGGGAGAGAGTTTGCTTTCTGTCCTGCCTCCCTTGGATGTAAACTTATTCTTGGATCTGACAGGCAGCCCTTCAAGGGCCAGGCAGATAAACACAAAGCAATAGTAGACATAGATTTCTTATTTTTATAGCTAAGGAGCAGAAGTTCAGAGAGGTTGAAGAACATAGCTAGTAGAGGGCAGAGTGGGGTTCAGACCCCATTTGCCCAACCTTAGGACTCCATTGCCTCAGCGTGCACTGTGTAACTCACTGGCTCATGACTTCTGGGAAGGTGAGTGGCGTTCACAAAGTTTTGGGGAGAGGGCTTTTTCAGGTAGTGTGCCTCATTCCTCTTTAGCTGAGGAGTGCATGAAATGCGGCCATTTGCTAAATTGTGATAAAGCCAGGCGTGGTAATAAAGCACGCGTGTAATCCCAGTACGTGGTAGGCTGAGACAGGAGGATTGAATGTTTGAGGCCAGCCTCAGCTATTTAGTGATACCCCCAGTAACTTAGCAAGACCCTGTTTCAGAATAAAAAATAAAATAGACCTGGAAGGGTTAGCTCTGAGGTAGAACGCCCCTGGGTTTAATCCCTAGTACCCAAACCAAAATAATGATAAAGATTATGAGAGCCAGATGTGGTGGCACACACCTTTAATCCCAGCAATTCAGGAGGCTGAGGCAAGAGGATCACAAGTTTGAGGCCAGCCTGTGTAACTTAGTGAGACATTGTATCAAAATAAAAATTAAAAAGGGGCTAGGGATCTTCAGCATGAATACTTCAGCATCTTCACACACACACACACATACACACACACACACACACACAGAGATTATATATGAGCTAATTCACAGGGACTCCTAAGTCCCCCTCAGCAAGCATCAGATATTGTCCTTATTAATCTAATTTGCAGGGTGGGGTCCAAGGGTGGATGTCTTAGAAAGCCGACAAACTTAAACTTTGAGACTCTTCTGCATAAACCCCTGGGAGTGCTGAGGCCTTTCATGGTGTAGAGAGAAATAGACCGGACAGAAAGCCAGGGTGCAATCAGGATGTGTTTCTGTTTTTGTCTCAAGAGATACACACAAAAGAGAGCTCCAGTAATTTGTCATGATTTCCCCCCATTCTAAACAAATATCACTTTTCATACTTGATTTGTACTTGTAAATCTGTATTCTTTTCAAGGAATGCCCCCCCCGCCCCCGCCCAACGTTTCAGGCTCCAATCTGCTCAAGTCTAGGCTCTACCCCGGCCTGCCCTCACCACTGTGGGGCTGGCCCTGCCTCTGTCCTTCTGCAGGTATTTATTGGTGAGGCCGACTCTGGGAGGAGGCAGGAGATCTGTGACTTTGAGATTGGTTGCTTCAGAGTTGGATTCACTGAGAATTCAAGCTGTTTTTGTCAGATCCTGTGTGGATCAAACCTACGATTCCATTTTGGAATTGTGAATCTTGCTTGCAGAATGTTCGAACTCCCAGTGTTAAAGAGAGGACAAATCTGGCTGAATATTCAGGATTCATGGGAAGCTAACTGAGAACTGAGAAAGCATGCAACCCAGAGGAATCTGAATTTATTTTAAAGCCAGACAAAGCAGCACCTGGATAAGTTAAAAAGAGATTAGACCTGTCTAGAAAACAAAGAGATCAGACTGTCTTGTGAGACAGGTACAACAAAGTCCACACAAACCAACTGCACTTACAGAATGCCTACTGTTTGCTAGTTACTGGGGAGAGAGCCTGCGGTCTTGGGGGGAAGATGGGCACGTGAGCCCCTTGTGCTATCTCCCACGCTGAAGTACTTTTAAGGTCTGTGGCACTGGGGGAACACGAGGAAGGTTGTCTGGGCACCCTGGCTTCAGGGGCTGCTTCCCTGGAAGACAAGATCTCAGAGTCAAGTGTGAGAGGGTAATTAGGAGTTAACCCGCAAGAAGGGCTAAAGAGAAAGGTGTTATAGAAGGAACCGCATCTGTGGAAGCCTGGTGCAGTCAGACACTCCAGGTATGTGAGTACAGCAAGGAGCCGAACACGAGGAATCCCGTCACCAGAAGTTCTCGTTCTTCACAGGCAAAGTAGTCTCCCCTTTATTTATTTTATTTTGTTTTTGTACTGGGGATTGGACCCAGAGTCATTCTACCTCCAAGTTATAACCCCAGCGTGATTTTATTTATTTGGAAACAGGGTCTCACTAAGTTGCAGAGAGCCTTACTAAGTTGTCCAGGTTAGCTTCGAACCTCTGATCCTCTTGTCTCAGCCTCCCAAGTACTGGGATTTACAAGCGTGCGCCACCATGACCAGCCTCCCCTTTATTTTTAAACCAAGGGTTGAGCCCAGGTCATTCTACCTCTGAGCTACATCCAAGCTCTTTTTACTTTTTATGTCAAAACAGGGATGCACTAAGTTGCTGAAGGTCTTGCCTAATGGCTGAGGCTGGCATTGAACCTGCAATCCTCCTGTCTCAGTCTCCCACGTACTGGGATTACAGGTGTCCACCACTGTGCCAAGCTCAAAATAAACGCCGCTTTTTTCCCCCCCAAGACTAGGTAGATGACTTTAAACACTTATAGTAAAGCAAATGTTTGGGGGGGAAAATGAAGTTCAGATGTTAAAAAAGAAATTGGGACAAAACTTCTCCCACTATGGGGAGATGGCTGCTATTGCAGAAGCCAGATACACAGAAACGGGGCGCCCTCGGGAACTTTATGACTTAATAATTATCGGTCTCCCTTGTGCTTTGTCCAAGGTGAGGATGTGTGTGTGGAGCTATAGACTTTTTTTCTAATTTTCCCTTTGTCGTGGCTTTAAATTTATATTTTGAGATTATCCTAGTAAAATTGATTTTTTGTATTGTTTTGTATTGAGGTGAAATTCACATAACACAAAATTAATCTTTTAAACTGTGGCATTGGACGCATTCACAACGTGGCACAACCATCAGCTAGCTTTAGGCCTGAAGAATATTTATATCACCCCAAGAAAACCTGGTACCCCATTAAGCAATTGTTCCTCGATTCCCCATCGATCCCTTGGCAGCAACCAATCTGAGTTCTGTCTCTGTGGATTCACGTGTTCTGAGGACCTCTCAGGAGTGGAGTCACAGGGTTTGTGACATTTCGTGTGTGGCTTCTTTCACTTAGCTTATGTTTCAGAGGTTCATTCATATTGTAGCATGGATCAGTACTTCATTATTTTTGATGGCTGAGTAATAGTCCATTGCACTGGACTTATATACCCCAATTTCATCCCTTGACCAACTTTTGGGCTATTATGAATAGCGCTTCTGTGAACGTGTGTGCATGTATTTTTATTTTTTGTGGTACTGGGGATTGAACCCAGAGAAATTCTACCTTAGAGCTGTTACACCCCTAGCCCAATGTTTATTTCTTATTTGGAAATAGGGTCTCACTAGGTTGTTGTGAGTCTCACTACTTGCTGAGGCTGTCCTCGAAACTACAATCCTCCTGTCTCAGCCTCCTATATACAGGGATTACAGGCATGTACCACCAAGCCTGGCTTATGCTTTTTTTTTTTTTTTTTTTTTGTGGTACAGGGAATTGAACCCAGGGGGCATTCTATCCCTGAGCTACAACCCCAGCCCTATTTTTTATTCTTTATTTTTTGAAACAGGGTTTCACTAAGTTTCAGAGGGCCTTACTAAGTAGCTGAGATTGGCTGTGAACCACGATCCTCCTGTCTCAGTCTCCCAAGTATTGGGTTTACAAGTATGCGCTACCATGCCTGGCTTGTACATGTATTTTTAAAAAAAATCTTTTTTTAAAATTTATTTTTATTTTTATTTTTTTCGGTACTGGGGGTTGAACTCAGGGGCATTCTACCTCCGAGCTATACCCTCAGCCCTATTTTTTATTCTTTATTTGGAAACCGGGTCTCACTAAGTTGCGGAGTGCCTCACTTAGGTAGCTGAGGCTAGCCGCGAACCCAGATCCTCTGGTCTCAGCCTCCCGAATGCTGGGATTACAAGCGTGCGCCACCACGCCCGGCTAAAAAAATCTTAATATATTTAATTCATGTCACCATCAAGACAATCAGGATAGGAGAGAGTTCCGTCACCCTGAAAAACTCTTTTTGAAATTGTATCTTCTTCCCACCCATGGTCTGCCTGGAAATTGCGGATCCTTTCTCCAACAATGTAGTTTTTTTTTTTCTTCTCCTTTTAAGAATCTCATAGCCAGGGGTGGTGGCACATGCTTGTAATCCCAGTATAATTGTTTTGAGATTCATCCAAGTCAATCATTTGTATCAATCTTTCATTCCTTTTTTATTGCCAAGTAGTATTCTATTGAATGGATGTGTCAATGGTTTGTTTATTCTCCTGTTGTGGAACATTTGGATTATTTCCAGCTTTTGTCATAAACTTTGTGTAGAGGTTTTGTGTGAGTACACGTTTCCTAATCTAAATACCTGTAGGTGAGATTTCAGAATCATGTGCTAACTGTTTAACTTGATAAGAAACCGCCAGATGGTTTTAGCAGGTGTATACCATCTGTATTCCACCAGCAATGCATGAAAATCTTAGCCATTCTAATGTAGGCGAGTGGTATTTAATTATGATCATAATTAACATGATACTGCACATCTCTTCACGTACTTCTTTGCCATCCAGATGTCTTCCTTGGTGAAGCCTCAGTTTGACTCCTATGCTCATTTTATTTTATTATTATTATTTGCCATTTTTTGCAGTACTGGGGATTGAATCAGGGGCATTCTACCTCCGAGCTATACCCCCAGCCCTATTTTTTAAAATTCTTTATTTTGAAACAGGGTCTCACTAAGTTGCAGAGTGCCTCACTAGGTAGCTGAGGCTGGCTGTGAACCCGGATCCTCCGGTCTCAGCCTCCCAAATGCTGGGATTACAATCATGCGCCACCACACCCGGCTGAGCCACCACGCCTGGCTCCTTTGCTCATTTTAAAATTGTTTACATTGTTGAATTTTGAAAGTTCCTCTTGTCTTCTAGATGCCAGCCCTTGGCCATATACATGATTTGCAGATATTTTCTTAGTCTTTACCTTGTCTTTTCATTCTAATGGTACTGGAGATTGGACCCCGGGGGCATTCTACACCTGAGCTACACCCCCGGCCCTATTTTGTTTTTTGAAACAGGGTCTCACTAAGTTGTGGAGTGCCTCACTAGGTAGCTGAGGCTGGCCTCGAACCTGGATCCTCCGGTCTCAGCCTCCCAAATGCTGGGATTACAAGTGTGCGCCACCATGCCTGGCTAACTTCTGTTTTTAAAAAATGTTTTATTTTGGGTTTGAAAAGTTTTTGGAAATCAAAGGGTAATGGTAAGATGAATCTACTTCTATTCTATACAAAATTAATAAAATTATCTACCAAATTGGGGGTGTCATTCTATTATAAATATTTCCCCTACGTCAGTGCTCTGTTTTAGTAAAATGGTTGGCTGTGAGTCAGAGAGGTTGAGCAAAGTCATGCTATCTACACCAGGGAAAAACTTTGGATTACCACGCGTGTTTAACTTGCTTTACTCATTTGTCATGCAACACTCGAAGTCATCCTCGGAGAACAAGGCAGGCATACACAAGCATCCCGTGTATGCTTACAAAGAACAGGTCAGCTTGCTCACGGCTTTTATATCATTTATTGAATTTATCCAGTGTTAAGAACTTGGACCCTTTCAAAAGCAATTGCGAATGTGATATACTATAGGGTTTCCAGGCTAATGTTCTGGCCCATGAATTAAAAACTAGCATATTAGGAACTCAGGAAGGGAAGTAGATGGTAAGAAATTTTGCTTTCTTTTTCTGCTTGAGCGAAGAAAGAGATTTCTGCCTCAGGAGGGGACAGTTAGAGAGCTATTACCATCTTCTTTTGTTCCTAGTCTAGAGCTTCTTTGCAAAGTTCCAGTGCTATGTTCTGTAAAAATTGACATGCATGCTAGGTATTTAGTATGTTTTTTTTTTTCTTCTATCCAATGAGTTTTCTCAACTTTGAATAGGATTAAAATTGAACACTGACAAATTCAGTGTGAGCATTATGAAAGCGAGCTTAACTATACTCAAGGATTCAACAAGTGAATCTGGAACGTGGTAAACACCACCCAGGAAACACTGGGCTCTTTGAGGGAGGAGGTTTTAGTCAGTTGTTGGATCTCTTGGCAGCTCATATGCATACCTGCTCGGCAGGATAGTTGTTTGTTGATATAACTTTGGAAGCTTTGGGTTGAAGTCTGCATTTTAGGTTCGCCTTCAAAACTGTATACTGAAATGAGTATCTAAGGTTAACACTTATTAGTAGTAAATTTAGGAATTCTGCATGGAGACTACATTGAAGACTGTGGTGCTGGGTGTTTCTGGCTACAACTTGAGCCCATTTTAATTATTTGTACAAAATCTAGATGGCCCTGTGTGAATTTTCAATGGTTCTCAGGAAAGCATTATTTTATTTTTATTTATTTTTTGTGGTACTGGGGATGGAACCCAGGAGCATTCTACCTCTGAGCTATACCCAGCCCTATTTTATTCTTTTATTTTGAAACAGAGTTTCACTAAGTTGCAGAGGGCCTCACTAAGTTGCTGAAACTGGGCCCCAATACCTGCCATCCTCCTGTCTCAGCCTTCCAAGAAAGCCTTATTTTTAAATCCCATGTTTCCAGAAATAAGTTTTTTATTCCTCAACCATGACCTTATGGTATTGAACTATAGACATATGTCAATTAAAGGTAGTTGTTGATTTCTCAGTTAAAGAACGTATAGGAAGCTAGTTTAAAAATGATCACAATCTAGCAGTGACCACTATAACGCTTTATTTTTCTGTCGCTCTTTTACGTGAGTTGTCATTTGCCACTTTGATCTGGTGTTGTCTTGCCAAAGGACATAACTTTCCCCTCTTTAAGATGCAGAAATTGAGACTCAGGAAAGTAGAATACCCATGGTTATGGAGCTGGTACGGAGCAGAATCAAGATGTTGACCTCATCCTCCTTTGGTCAGTCTGAAATAGCATCTTACTTTTTAGGTATGGCAAATTCCTGCTTTGTATGTGCAAGAAAAGAGAAAGACTTCAAAGTGCTGAACTTCTGATTCTAAGGCACAAGTTATTAGATTTTTAAAAATTCATTAAAACAAAAGGAAAAAAGGACAACAACACTAACTTCTGTAGCCTCGGCTCTAGCTTTGAAACACCCCCCTTTGAAATACCCAATGCCCTCGCATTTTACCTTTTCTAAACACAATCAATGTTATTTCCCAGTGTAATTTCCCTGTTTGGACTAGGACTTCTAAACCTCTTCTATTTTGATGTTCTTAATAGATGTTGATTGGCATAATGCTGTGCCCAGTCTTTATGTTTGATATGTCATATTTTACCTGCAAAGTGCTTATTTGCTTTGTAAACCTCTTGGTCTTACCTTTTGATCTAGATATAAAACAGGCAGAAGCAATATGATTCCTGCCGCGAATGTAATACGATCCCAGGAATTAGGAATTTCCATCTCAGAATGTATCAGGAAGTGAGGAATGGGCTTGTTCAAACAATGATGTTCTGTTGGGAGAGCAGTGTTGGTTGCTTCTGTGTGTGTGTGTGTGTGTGTGTGTGTGTGTGTGTGTGTGTCTAAGCAGTAAGGGTAAACTTTTCCTCTCATAAAAAATTGCTTTTGGATGGCAGATCTCAGTTGCTGTAGATGATTTCAAATATAGAGTCGTTTAGTTTAGGAAACTTAACATTTTAAGATGATGATTATCATTTTTTTAAAATCAGAAGCCCTAAAGATATAAATCCCCACGAAGAAGTTTCCTTCCTCTAGTTCTCTTTTGGAGTCAGTTTATCCGCTCACTTCACAATGTGCCTCTGGGTTAGAGATTTTTATAGTGTGTGTTGTTAAATCAGGGCCATGCAGTCAACCCCAGATTTGACCCTAGGAAAAAAAAATCTCAGCATTAGTAATAAGATTTTTTTTTTTTGTACTGGGGATTGAACCCAGGGGCATTCTACCTCCAGGTTATACCCCTAGACCTTTTATTTTTTATTTCAAAATGGTCTCGCTAAATTGCTGAGGTTGGCCTTGAACTTGTGATCTTCCTATCTTAGCCTCTCAAGTCCTGGGATTATAGGCATGTGCCATCTCATCCAAAAAGATAAAACTGAATTTCACATCCACACCTTAGAATGATATGGTCAGCACCCAATAAAATTCAGAGTAAGCCAGGCCTGGTGGGACAAACCTGTAATCCCAGTGATTTGGGAAGCAGAGGCAGGAGGCTCACCATTTGGAGGTCAGCCTGGGCAATTTAGGGAGAGCTTGTCTCAAAATTAAAGATAAAAAGGGCCAGGATATATGTAGCTAAGTGGCAGAGCGCTCTTGGGATTAATCCCTAGTACCGCAGAAACAAAACAAACAAACAAACAAAACCCAGATTAAAGAAATTCTCCATCTACCCCAAATATTGTCTAATTGAGAACAATATGCAAGGTTGGGACATCAAGTCCAGAGGTTAAAGGTTCTCTCTGGAGGGGCAAGGAAGGAGGGAGAGGTATATCAACACACGTCAGTTTTTAGGACTCTGGGGTCAGGCTCTTGTTCTGGAAAGAAACAAGGCATCTTCAGAAAAAGTGTGAGCATCAAACAGCAGGTCAAAGTTTATCTCGAGGGCGCTGACAAGGAGCGTGTGCGGAGGTCACCGTTCCAGCACTGAATACCAGCTTTGTATTTAAATAGATGTGCAGCTAGCTATGCAGATTATTAAAAACAAATTACCCTATTAGGGTTATTAAATACCATTTAAAAGAGCAATCAGAACATTGTTCTCACAGTAATCTACTATGAGGCACTAATAATAAAGTTTCACCTGTAGTATATAATTTACACCTTGAAATAAAGTTATGAGGCCAATGATATTTACACTTTGCAGATGAGATAATTGGGGCTTGGAAACATGATGACCCCTTCTAAGGCAGAAGGTGAGAAGCAGACAAATCTACTGGTCTTTCTACCAACATAGTCCCTTCCAAAAGCCACCAGATGATGTGTTATGAATTAATCTTAATTTGATGTAATTTAAAATATAGCTGCGCTGGAGTGTGCTCCAGGAAAATCAAGCTGGTTTTAGGATGTGAGGGTGTCTCTTGAATATTCTTCTCTCTTGAAGCAGTTGCTTTCTTCCCTTTTCCCCAGAAGGTTTGCTGTTTACCCTGGCTACCAAGCTCCTCGGTACCTGCATCTGAATATTCCCTCTGAGGTGGTGTGGGGACCCTGTGAGTGGGGACGGGGCAAAATCCTGCCTGGGTGAGCAGCCTTGGAGCCCCAGCCCCACTTCTGAGTCTTCAGGCTTGCACCTCTTCCTGTTATTTGACAATACTGTGGGAGACCGATGAGCAGTTACCATTGCATACATTCTTTTATTTATTTATTTTGTGTGTGTGGTGCTGGGGATTGAGCTCAGGGCCTTGTGCACGATAGGTTAAGTGCTTTACCACTAAGCTACATCCCCAACCCCATCATACACCCTTGCTGGCATTAGAAAAGCTGAATTGAGACAGCTAGGTAATTTAGATTACTTTTTTCCTACACAAAACACAAAAAATTTTGAAACATTTTCTGGGAAATAGACAATTTCTCAGTGGAAGTCACTAAGAGTAGGACTTTCCATAATTAGCACGATATAGTCTCAATTATTTTTAAACATTTGCAAGCTATGGGATTAAAAAAATTTTGGTAGCTATTAAGGCAGAAAAATAATTGTCCTAGAAATATGTTTAAAACATAAAAATGTATTCATCAATTGACCCTATATATTTGACTCTTTGAGTGATCAGCAAAGGAAGACAAGCCAATTGCTTTTTGAGTTTCTATGGCATGAAAACTGCAACAGTAAGTCGCTGTAGTTTTTTATGTCCTTGTTAAGAGCAGGGCACTCCAGCCAGGCGTGGTGGTGCATGCTTGTAATCCCAGTACTTGGGAGGCTGAGACAGAAGGATCTCAGGTTCGAGGACAGCCTCAGCAATTTAGGGGGGACTCTCAGCAACCTAGTAAGACCCTGTTTCAAAACAAAAATAATAAAATAGGCTTGGAGTGTAGCTCCAAAGTAGAATGCCCCTGGGCTCCATACCTAGTACCACACACAGACAAAAAGAACAAGGTATCCAAGACGGGCGTGGGGGCGCATGCTTGAGGATCCAGGTTCGAGGCCAGCCTCAGCTACCTAGTGAGGCCCTCCGCAACTTAGAGAGACCCTGTTTCAAAATAAAGAATAATAATAAAAAAAGGGCTGGGGGTATAGCTCGGAGGTAGAATGACCCCTGAGTTCAATCCCCAGTACCACACACACACAAAAAAAAAAAAAAAAAAAAAAAAAAGAACAAGGTATTCAGAGACATTGGGCCACATGTAGGCAGTGTAAATGTGTATTTATGTGAAAGTTAGCCCCCTCTGGTTACTACTGTTTGTTTTTTTTTTTTCCCCCCTAACCATAAAAGATCCTGTGTTTGGTGTGCCTGTGTGTGACCATTCTGTGAATATTTTACCAGCATACCTATTATATGTAGTATCTCAAATTAGCTTTATTAAGCAAAATCATCTCGAAGCTGCAGGGTCCATTTCAATGGCAGATTAGCCAAAGTCGAGTGTCACGTTAGACGGCCATGTGCTCACATCTAGTGGTAGTATAGGCCTTGGGACAGCCCGTCAGATTTCCAAACCGGGAGTCAGTTTGTCCAATTCAATGATTGTTTTCTGAAACAAAGTTAGATTACTTTCCCTAAAACAGATCCTGTAGTTTGAAGCATACCATTAAAAATACCCTGTTAATATTCACTTGGTGATTTTTAGGAAAAGAAGAATAAAAACAGATTGTTGTTTTAAAAGTTGCTGTCATATACAGCATTTGATTCTGTATTCAGGAGAAAACGAGACTTCCAGCCTACTGGTAAAAGAAAGTTAATTCCTTGCAGTAGAGAAATCAAAGAGCAGTTTCCGAGTGTCTTGGGCAGAAGGACTTGGAGGAGGTTAGGGGGTCTTTGTGCCTGGGGGATTGTCTCAGTGGGAGTCGAGAGGGAGAGGGAAGGATCAGGAAGCGCCTGGCTCAGTGTGAGCCGCAGGGAACAAGGAAGGACCTCGGGGGGTCTCCGGAGGAGGAGGAGGTCTTGCCCGGCAGCATCAGGGAATCCGCCATTGGACAGTGAAGGCGGCGGAGGGAAGAATGGTTCATTGTGAACGGAGAAAGTCCTTAGTGCAAACTCCGCCACCGCTTAAGAGGATCTGCTTGCCAGCCCCTTTGCCCCTTGGAATGTGATTGATTCTGGTACCTTCCAAATACCAGAGGAAGACAAGGGTCCATGAGCTCCGAAGGTTCCAAGGACAGGGCCTGGCACAAGCCAAAGAGAACTGATTGCACATTCTCAAGGTAGCTGTGAGCAACCCACCGTGTGTAAAGAATATGCTTGGGCGTGCCATCGCTGCACAGAAGCGGCCACTGTAGGATAGTGTGCTCTGTAGGGCCACGCTGCTAGGAAGCGGCAGATCTGGGACTCTGTTTTGGTTTCATTTTTTTTTTGGGGGGGGGGGGGTTGTTTTGTTTTGGTGCTGGGGATTGATCTCAGGCTTAGTCAGACTTGCAACACTGAACTACACGCCCAGCACCAGATCCAGAATTTAACTTCAAGATCTAGGTAGGACAGTGGTTCCCTAACTTTAAGGAACCTAAGAGTCATGCAAAAGAGAACCAAGTTAGCATGTGTATCTGAAATATGTAATACACTGACATGGTTAGATGGACATACGTGTTATGTGGAATTGTTTTTATGACTCATTGTTGAGGTTCTTGTTTAAAAAGAACATTTCTGGGCCTAACTTGAAGAGGTTGACTTTTTTTTTTTTTTTTTTGTACTGTGGATCGAACCCAGGGACATTCATTCTATCCTGAGCTACACCTTAGACCTTTTTATTTTGAAACAATGTCTCACTAAACTGCTGAGGCTGGCCTCAAACCTCCAATCCACCTGTCTGAGCTTCCCAAGTACTGGGATTACAAATTTGCACCATGGTGTCCAGCTGAGATTTTGATTTTACAGGTCTGGGGTGGGGCCCAGCAATCATTATTTTTAACAAATACCTCAGGGGATCTGACGCAGGTGCTGGTAGACCCTTTGCACACTCTCACCTTACTTAGCACCCTTTTGTACCCCTTACCTCCTGTCTAAAGGCCTTGACTTTATTTAGGCAGAACAGACGTTTTCTACCAAGTACCTCCACAGTAGAACCAGCTCACTCAACATCAGCATCCAAATTAGATTCCAGGATTCATGTTTGCATGTTTCAGAGAGGTCATTCGTCCTCTCTGAAATGTGCAAGTGAGTCTGGCTATTGAAAGAAACAGAATCTCTATTTGTATCAATGCTGCAACAGTATATGACAGTTTATGAAAAATGCCATGCTGATATTGAGATTTTTATTTTGTGCTACTGGGGATTGAACGCAGGGCGATTCTACCGCTGAGCCACACCCCCAGCCCTATTTTATTTTTATTTTGAAACAGGGTCTCACAAAGTTGTGGAGGGCTTTGCTATAAATTTCGGAGGCTGGCCACGAACCTATGAAACTCCTGTCTCAGCCTCCCAAGTACTGGGATTACAGGTATGCACCACCACCACCAGCTTCTAACTGAGATGTTTTGATGCTCGTATACCGTAGGATGTCATCCAAAACATTGCACGATATGAAAATATGTGCTCACTAACTCCAGTCCTCCTTCTGGTAGCCCCAGTCAGTCACAGTTTCCTCTTGCATCCTAAGGAATTATGACAACGATGGAGATGTCAGTTTAGGGACAGATCCTAAGAAAGGGCTGAGTGACTAGGAAACCCAGGTTCCCAAGGATCTTCCTGGTCATCTAAGAGACCCTGAGTTTCAGACCTGCAGGGTAACCTTATATGCCTGAAGCAGGGGATAAAGCTGATTGCAAGAGGAAGCATGTCAGAACAGACAGGCGTATTTCAGCCAACGAAACCAGCGTACATGTAAGGTGAGAAAAGACTGACAACACGCAAGATGAAAAAGGCCTGTGACGGCAGCCCCCTCCCCCGGGCAAATAACATATCCACCCGACACAAAATGGGATTAGAAGTCCAGGCATTATCTGGCTAACCATCTACCATGTCTGACTGGAAACTTAAAGTGAAACTCCCCCATTTTGAAAAAAAAAAAAAAAACCAAAAAAACATTGGCAATTGGCGTTTCCTGGAGATTGGATGTCAGACTTTAAAATTTTTGATATTTACTAGATTGTGAGTTCTGGGATGTGTGTGTGTGTGTGTGTGTATAAAGTGCTTTGCAGAGAACTGGACGTAAAGCAGACATTAAATAAGCATTTGGTGAATAAATACATACGAATTTAGAAAAAAAATTTTGTGTGATGAGGTTATTAAAAAGTTTAACTTTCCCCTCCCCTAGAAGTTAAAAAAAAAAAAAAGGCCTAAATATATGTCTGTGTAGGTTGCTATGTTCTGTCAGCTGGACTCTGGTTCTGTCTTTTTAAAAAAATGTACTTTTATTGGTTCAGTATAATTATATATCACAGCGAGGTGCAATGTCATACAAATATACACACGCACAGCACTTGGGGTGACTCTCTCCCGATCCTGCCTGGTCTGTTTTTTGCCACTTGCATTGCTGCAAATTCTTGCTGGGACATCTAGGTTTATTCCTGTCTACAGAATCTTGGTTAGTATGGAATTTTGGGTCCTAAATCAAACTTTAAAATGTCTGTGGGGGTATGGCGAAGTTAGCTTACTAATGTCAAACAAGAATAAAATTGTGAAATTACGTTTTGTAATGCAATTCTCTAACTTACTATTATTTTGAATTTTACAGTACTCTGTGTTTTCCAAAGTCTACTCAGACCCTGAAAATTGGTCTCTCACACCTGTAGAGTGTTATTACTGCTCTACAGATAGGGAATCCGAGAGCCTTAGAGTTTAGGCAATTTGCCCAGATGTCTGGGTTGAGAATAGAATCTGAGGACTTGGAATAACCCCCCTTTCTGGGTTTCTTCTTCTAGCTCTCTTATTGACTTTAACCTGCTGCTCTGGGGGTGGCTATTTGGTTAGAAAGGATGGAAATAACTGATAGGACATCAGGAATAGAATTGGGGCATGGGGTGGTAACTCTAGTTTCTACAGTTCCAGGGGTGTAGACCGTGGTTTATATCAGAAGTCCTTGAGTTTGTAGCCTGGAGCTCCAAGACATCCAAGAGTTGGGAGTCCATGCAAGGTTAACACTAAGCAAAAGTAATTACAGTACCGAGACTCCAGACCACCTAGAAAATGTATCTAGTTAAAAGAATCTCCTAGTCCTTCCTGTGAACTGGGTAATAGCTCTGATTCTGGGTATAATTAATTCATGAATTAAGTTTGGCACCTGCCAACCCCCCCCCAAAAACAAAAAACAAACAAACAAACAAAAACTTGAGTAACATCACAGAGACCTGAGCCCTTGGGAGAAATATTCCCATACAGCCCTGGTTTTGTTCAAGCCTGGACACAGGAGGATATCAGCAATGGGAGGGAGGGCAAGGCATCCCTGCATGCACCCTACAGAGGGCTGGGGGCTTGCATTACGTGATCTGAGATGGGAGATTTGAGGCTGTATTTTGCCTTGGATGATAATACTCGCATTTACTCTGCTTTTTGCTATTGTGATGAATACCTAAGAAGAACAACAGTCCGTATTGAGCAGCTGCCTTGCTCTGGTGATGCAGAACGTCATGGCAGAAGGGCATGGTAAAGGAGAGCTGCTCGGCTCCTGGCGGCCAGGAAGCCAAAAGAAGGGAGAGAGGGGGGAGGGGAGGAGAAGGAGCTGGGGACAAGAAATACCCTTCCAGAGCACAGCCCCAGTGACCTACCTCATCTAGCCATGCCTCACCACCTTCCTGTCGGCCATTCAGCCATCGGTGTGTTAATTCACGAGGAGGCCAGAGCCCTCGTGGTGATCCAAGTCCTTCCTGCAAGCCCACCTCTGGACGCTGCTGCATTGGAGACCACGCCTCCGACAGGCGAGACTTCGGGTGACAGTCCACATATGAACCATGGCAGTAGTGGTGATGGGCTTTGGTGGTGATGGGGATGTCGAGGTGAAGTTGGGCACAGAATTCATCAACACTGATATCCGAGAGAGTGACGGTCCATTTCCTCCTCCCGGTACACACTAGCTGAATTACCTCTCCGAGCCTCCCTTTTCTCATCTGTGAAATGAGGGATGATAATCATGTTGTTTCGAAGATTAGATGAAGGATGGTGAGTAAGGTATTGACTAGGCAAGCTTTTTTTTTTTTTTTTTTTTTTTTTTTTTTTTTTTTTTTTTTTTTTTTTTTTTTTTCATCAAGGCCCATAGAGTGGATATTTTTGGCTCGGTGGGCCACTGGTCTGTCATAGCTATTCAGCTCCGTGCTGTAGCATACAGCCTTAGAAAATACATGTATGAATGGGCTTGGCTAGGTTCCAATAGACTTTTTAATAGACACTAAGATTTTCTACACTTTTCCTATGTCAATGTTATTCTTCTTTCCCTACTATTTAAAAATGTAAAAATGATCCTTAGTTCAAGGGACATGCAGAAACAGGCGGTGGGGTGTGTTTAGCTGGCTTCTGATACGGACCTGTATGTGTTAAATTTGGAGCCATTATTTGGTTTCCCAGCAAACCGTCACTGTCCTTGGAGACTCTTATTAAGAGTTCTGCTGGCAACCTCTGGTTATGTAGCAGCGTAATCTCAGAGAGCCGCTGGGAAGTTGTGATGGGGCGTTGACAGTCTTCCCCCTTCATCTGAGATCTGTCGTACCCACAAAATGGGACACTTCTAGAGTACAATGGAAGGGCTGGGGAGATGGTTCTTCATGTAATGCAAATGTATATTTCAGTGTTGTTTTTAATCCAGGACTTGTGGCATTTGCCTCAAAATGTCCATGTTTCATACATCTTCCTCCAATGGTAGTGTGTTAGAACTACTGAGATCAGGAAAAAGTAGTGTTCTCCCAGTGTAGAAGTGTGAAGATGTGCCAAGAAATTTAGTTGCTAAGGAGTCATTTGGGGCATAACTATGTGAGGTCCTGCATCATATTCAGAATTTAAGGAACCTCAGATGAGAATAAAATGACATTTTCAGATGCAGGTTAAAGAGGGAACATAAGGTAATGTTTAGGTAAGTGAAATTATAAAGCCCTTGTGTCTGAATCAGTCAACCAATTTAACTGAAGATACTGTTTTTTCTTGTCATTTTCTAATTGCCCCATTTCCTCCACTTCTGGGGAGTCATGTCTGGCCTATGCTTGATGTATGTTCCCCTTTTCATAATAACTTCTTCCAAGTTTCTGGGGTATAAATATTTCCTATGGAAGGTGTTACCAAGTTAATCAACCTTCATAGAACTTTTAGTAGTATTTATAATTGTCATGGAAAAAAAAATTGCCATAGGCTCTATCATGGAGCTCCAGCCCCTCCAACTCTGATTTATTTTCAACTTTAAAAGAGTACCAGAAGTGTCATCTTTTACATACAAAAATATTACACATGCTGACTATCATGTTGAATTTACTCATGGTTTTTTGCACATTCTCATACAAAACTTTTAGGAGGTATTTCCTGATAATGGAACTACTTCCATTATTCCAAAAGTAATACATATTTGTCAAAGGAAAATATTTTTAATAGGAGTTTACAGATCATTTCAGCTGCATTTATTTAAGAGACAGAGTCTTGCTATGTTATCCAGGTTGGCCTTGAACTCCTGGGCTCAAGTGTTCCTCCTAACTCAGCCTCCCAAATAACTGGGACTACAAGATGTACCCCATCATGCTGAGCTGTCTTTCCTTCCTGCCTTCCTCCTTCCCCTCCTCCTCCTCCTCTGACTCCTCCCTCTCTCTCTTGATAGAGATTGAACCCAGGGGCATTCTACCTCCAAGCTATACCCCAACCCCTTTTATCTCTTATTTTGCAACAGAGTCTCACTAAGTTGCTGAGGCTGGCCTTGAACCTGCAATCCTCCTGTCTCAGCCTCCCAAGTACTGGGATTACAGGCCTGTGCCACTGTGCCCAGCCTTCACTAGATTTCTTTTGAGGTTGAATCAGGAGCACAGGGAAAGTATAGATGGAGGAGCCAGAGTCATGGGCATCATTTCAGAAGGGCACCATCATGCTCATGAGATCTTTCCAAGTTCCCAAGACATTTCTGTAAGTTTAGAACATAAAGCAAAGTGGCTTCCTGGATTTACATGGCATCCTGAACTATCTGTGACCAGTATGCATACATTGACTCAGAGGCTGGGGTGGTGGCCACTTGCAAAGATTGCAAGGGAGGATGGGAGCTGAGATATGACCAGCCCTTGGTCCTTCTGACAAAGTCATGGGGAAGTAGGTTGGTTCCAGTCCAATGGAAATTTTAAATTGACTGGTTTTTTTTATTTTTTAAAAATTTTTTATTGTAGTAATTCGTGCAATATAGCATACATCTTTGTTAAGTACATAAATTGACTGTTTTTGTGTATACATTCAATTTTACATTAATTGTTAATTCTCTATATTTTAAAGCTGATTTACTCAGAAATATATTAATTATTATTTCTTATAAAATTGGTAATTAATGATCAATGTTTGAATATAGGTCTTATTGAGTGAAAAACACTCACAGGTGATACTAAGTCACAGATGATCCAAACATCATTCTATTGCATATTTACAGTGATGGTTGGTAGCTCTTACATCTAATTGACCTGCTAAGATTTTGTCCAAGTCCCTTAAAGCACTCCAAGGATCAATTTCATTTTAAAAACAAAGATAAGAATGTCTAAACCAGGAATGTAGTCCACACCTGTAATCCCAGTACTTAGGAAGCTAAGACAGGAGGATCACAGGTTTGAGGCCAGCCTCAGCAACTTAGGGAGGCCCTCAGCAACTTAGTGAAGACCCTGTTTCAAAATAAAAATAAAAAGGGCTGGCGGTATAGCTTAGAGGCAGAATGTACCTGGGTTCAATCTCTGGTACTCTCCTCCCTCCACCAAAAAAAAAAGAGAGAGAGAGAGAGAAGAGAATATCTAACATAGTTATGTAAAGATATAATGAGGGATTGAGGGGTGGAATTTTAAAAATCAGAAACAAACAGTCTTATATAATAGCTACGTATAAACACAATGATTGAGATGCTAGAAAATGTTGCCCCCTCTTGGTCGGCGGATTCCAAGGTGCTTCACTTCATTTGTCAGTTTTTTGTATCCACTGGTTCTTTTGGGGGGATGACTTTACCATAGGTGGTTGGAAATAGAAGTCAATTCACCCATAGACACAATAATAATAATAATAATAATAATAATAATAATAATAATAATAATAATAATAGTAATAATAAGCAGATCACATGATAAAGTGGAAAGAGGTAGCATTTAGAATTCAAAGATCCTAGCATGAGATTTATCTCTGCCACCAACCCAACCAAATGATGTGGGAGGCATCATTCCATCCTTCTCAGACTCTGTGTTTTAAATATTTGTAAAAAATTCCCGATAATCTTTGCAGTGATTTCTGATGTTTAAAAGTCTGCACTAAAGGGCACATTTGGTACAACAGGAACAGCTCTAGTAAGTAGTGGAAAACAATTTAAATCCTAAATTTTTCCCCCCAATTTTTTTCTCCTGCAGTCTGACTTCACTGTTAACTTCCCGGGGAGCTACCCTCCTGTGCTTCTGTTGGTTTTTTCTCTAGACACACTCCCTATGCACCGGCTTTCCCACAGGCATCCGTACATTCTTCCTGCTCGGCTTCTTCTATTAGCAAGAAGAAAGGATTTTAAGGTTCCCTCCCACTTAATTACAGCCTGGATAGAAATAGGATGAGGATTTGGGAGGGATGGGCATTAGGGACAACAACCTCGGATGACCCAGTCCTTTGATAAGTTTTCTTAAAACTGTGGACTATTTACTGTGAGAGTAGAGATGTGTAAGAGCGGACTCAATGCTTTGTTTGAATGAAGTCCATCGTTGCATTATATAAATGCAATGGAAATCTATGATTTGCACATTCAGCTCATATATAGGTGCATGTGAGCACTGCTACATGATTTTGGAACTCAAAGTCTCAAATGCAAACAATCTTGTCAATCAGTGTTTTGCTACTACTAAAACAAGGATAAATTAATTCAAATATTTGCTCTTTTAATGTGTAGCTAGTTAAAGTTTTTAAAATTTATATTTTGTTAGTAATATATCTAGAAAACAAAAAATTGAAAGACACAGGTAAGGAGTTTGATGTGACTATATCTATCGATTGATTATCCATCCATGCATCCATCTGTCCATCTATCCATCCACCCATCTACCTATGTACTCTCATTCTCTAATTTAAAGTCAGTGGTGATTGTTTTGGATTCTGGGACTGTCGTTTCTTATTTGTAAACATTACCGAGTTTTATTTTATAATGTAATGTACTTTTTATAATGTGAAAACAAAAACTCACAAGGAAATAAGCAAAATAGCGTATGGATGTGTCCAGGAAATTCTTAGGAAGGGGTGATAGAAAAGAGGGCTGAAATTTAAATTGAACTGGCAACAGTATTTTGGTTTTTTTTTGGGGGGGGGTACTGGGGATTGAACTCAAAGGCATTCTACCTTTGAGCTACATCCTGAGCCCTAATTTCTTTTTCTTTTTCTTTTTTTTTTGTGGTACTGAGGATTGAACCCAGGGGCATTCTACCCCTGAGCTATACCCCCACCCCCCGGACCCATTTTTATTTTGAAACAGGGTCTCACTAAGTCGTGGAGGGCCTCACTAAATGACTGAGGCTGGCCGCAAACGTGTGATTTTCATATCTCAGTCTCCCAAGTACTGGGATTACAAGTGTGTGCCACCACGTCCAGCATGAGCCCTAATTTTTATTTTGAAGCAGTGTCTCGCTAGGTTGAAGAGAGTTTCACTACTTGCTCAGTCTGTTCTTGAACTTGGGATCCTCTTGTCTCAGCCTCCCAAGTACTGGGATTACAAATGTGCACCACCATGTCTGGTTCACAACAGTATTTTTGAATGTTAGCATCTTTCTTGACATATTGGTGATTTCCAGGTAACATCTGTTCGGTGTGAGAGTGGAGGATGGGTGGGGCTCTTTTTTGGTCTGTACCCAGGAAAGTCCCTAAGTGGTTCAAAGCTGCCAGGGACCAGGACACATTTCAGATTCTTACCCCCAACTCTAGTTCCTCCCAGCAAGTTTTGCTAGCTCAGAAAAACTTAATTGCCAGACACTTCTGGAGAAAAAAAGTAACTGGCCAACACACTGACTCTTAAGCCACTGACTGCCTTATTACTCTTCTTTGCTAAAAAGAAAAATGGACCCTTCTCTTTCCTTCCCTTCCCTTCCCTTCCCCTTCTTTTTTTCCCTTTCCTCTTCTCTTTTCTTTATTGTCTTCTACCTAGCACTTCCTTACTCATTTCCCCTCATATCTGCAAGATGATCCTGAAAAAACAATGTGGAGTGGAAAGGTGATTGTCTAGTAATTCATGTAGAAGTCTGCTACTTAGGAAAGTCAGTCAGTCTGTATCTATTTATCTATCTATCTATCCTTGATATATATCAAGACTTTTCTAAGTAAAAAACATATATATATGTATATGCAAACATATATATATGTATATACATACATATATGCATACATATACATACATACATACATGTATACATACATACATACATATGTATATGTACACATACATTGTTTACATACATATGTATTTTTTTTTAACTTGGATACCTGACCTATTTTTTTTAATTTTTTTTGAGGTACTGGGGATTGAACTCAGGGGCATTCTATCTCTGAGCTATACCCCCAACCCTATTTTTTATTCTTTATTTTGAAAGGGTCTCACTAAGTTGCGGAGGACCTCACTAAATAGCTGAGAGTGGCTTCGAACTCCGATCCTTGGGTCTCAGCCTCCTGATCACAACCTTGCTCCACCATGCCCAGTTCAATACCTGACCTATTCACAATGGTTGTGAACACTGATCCAAATGATCAGATAGTGAATTGCTCAAAATATACTTAATTTTGTGCTGTATAAATCCGGATCAATGGATATAAGATAAATTTGCCTCCAACCAAACATATTCCAAGTTCCTCCCCTAAAAACCAAAATGAATGTTGGCATAAGGGAGAAGCCACATCAGTGGTACCCATTTTCTTTTGGGCTGGTTGCATGACTTTTGTTAAGCTCAGTCTTCTTGTTTAGGCCCGGGGGTATTTGGAGCAAGGAACCTTCTTACTCTCATGGTTCCTTAATCAACGACCCCGTGGTACAGACCTGTGTCTGGGCCAGGTGTAACCTTGGCTTCCGTTTTGGATTTGTAAGGGAGTCTAGAAGGCAGGAGCTGACTATTCTTTCTGGTGGGTCTGTAGACTGGCTGACGGTGGGCGGGGTCTTCCCAAGAGGAAGCAGACAGGAGACTGGATGACACTCTTATTCACACATTTGGGAACTTCTACAAAAGATTGTCAGAGTTTTGGTGGTCATTTTTCTCTCAGTCTTAGAACACAGGGGACATTTTTCTCATGCTGTTTCTTTTATGCCTGGCAGGACTGGCTGAGGGTATGTGATGTCAGGGAACTGTATGGTGTGTGAACTTTCCTTTCCTTAAAGCCAGCCTCAGAACAGGTGTTGTAAACCCTATTTTGCTAATGAGAAAACTATTTAAGAGGGCTAAGAAGCCTGTTTACATAAGACAGGAAGAGACCAAGTGAATATTATTATTATTATTTTTTTTGGTACTGGGGATTGAATCCAAGGGTGTTCTACCTCTAAGCTATATCCCTAACCTTTTTATTTTTTTTAAGCAGGTTCTTGCTAAATTGCCGAGGCTGGTCTTGATCCTGCAATCCTCCTATTTCAGCTTCCCAAGTACTGGGATGATGGGCGTGTAGCACCAGACCTGGCTCCAAGGGGGTGTTAGAAGAAGTCTGGCTGCCTCTGAAGCTGTAGTTTTCATGCTTACATGAAAACTACACTCACTGCTCAAGCCTTTGCATCTCCTTTTCTATTGCACAAAGAGAAAACAAAACTCAAAAAGCAGCTGTCCCTACGTATGGGCCACATGTCACTTATTAGCAATTTGGCAGGTTTACCTGTTCTTTGGGGGGGGATGTGCCCCTTTCAGATTGGACCCTCACACCTTCGCAGGTGGAGGAGGGAGTCCCAGGCTCTTCTGATTGCTTACCCCCTTCCTCCTGGCCCTAGGGGAAGCACTTCTCACACCCTGGGCCTCCCTAGCATGATTTCTGGAGATGACCTTGATGTTGCTAATTCCTTTGCCAGTGAGGATTAAGCTGAGCCTTCTCTGTGGCCTCCAGGAAAACAGCTTCCTCTTTCATTTATGTTCAGTTATTACCTCTTTCTATCTTCCAACAAGCAAAAACTGATCCAGATAAGATTGAGATTTTTTTTTTTTTTTTCCAAAACAAACGTCTTTGTTTTTCCTTTAGAGAATCTGAGAGAAAACAGGCAGCAAAGTAACAGTCTGGAGATGCTATAGGTGAAGTGTCAGTTAAAGCATTTATGTCTTATTTTAATCTCTGTATTAGAGATCATAGGCTCGCGGCATTTGCGGTTCTGTTACTTAATAGATAATGTATCGGGATTGTCAGCTTTGAGAGGCTAGCCATCTCTCTGTTGCCACAGGACGTGGCATCATTATCTCTTAGCGATGCTCCCGCTCTCCTTTGCCTGGGGGAAAGGAGCACCGGGGAGGTGGCTCTACTTTTTTGAGTTGTGATATGATAGATTACTCATATTTGCATCTCTGGTGCCAAGTACATCATTGGCCGCATCTGAGCCATGCGGTAAATATTTGTGGAATGACATGGGATTCAGGGTTTCATCTGTAAAATGAAGGGACGGGCCTGGGGTTTCTTCCAGTGACCCTGTGGTTTCGTAGGTGGGCATTTGCTTTGGCATTTTGGTTCTCCTAGTTATTTATCTTCTTCCCTCTGCATAGATTCGGGCACACCAAGTGTAGTAGTATTTGACTTCTTCAATCTGTCTTTCTGCTCATTTTCAAACACCTCGTGTCCTGCTAACCCTGGCAAAGCTTAGTTGTGGATAAGGCTGTTTGGGTTTTGTGTGTCTTTGGGTAGTCTTGTCTTAATAAGGGCTGGCAAAAACCATTCTTTGTTTTCCACCCCCTGAGAAGGCCCTCTGTGTAACTTATTACCTCTTCTATATTTTGAGCCTTTGTTTATTTTTTGACTTTCAAACAGCTTAGGCACACAATAGCAAAAATGTTCGATAATGGAAAATACAGATGAAGGCAAGGCCTTTCTTTGTCCCCACCACAAACCTTCCCAAACACATTGTGTCTTTTTTAAAGCTCAGTAAATATAGCTGAGGTTTAGGTTTCATAGCAAGAGTCCTTTCTCAGTAACTAGGTCGCATAATTTTCACATACAACCACCACTGAAAATATTACTCACCTTTCACGTGTATGTTTTCTCAACTGATTTACAGGGTTGACTGTGATATTTGAGTCTTGGCTCTGTAGACCAGGAAGAAAAAGAAAAAAAAAATGAAGAAAGTGGCTACAAATTTTTCTTCCAACCGTTCTTCTTTAATGACGAAGCTAGTAAGATCTTCCACTAGGGAAGCCTGAATTCTCATGAATCCATTCATTCCCATGACTTAGGACCTCATTTTTTTTCCCCTCATTTGTAAGATGAGGATGGCAAACACCCTCCAAATAGGGTTTTGGTGCAGATGGAAGGAAACATATGCATAGGACGTAGGTAGCAAGGGGCAGGGGTTGGGTAGAGTTAAGTTGTCAGCAGGTCAGTAAATAGCAGCTTTTCTTATATCATTATTACCATTATTGAGTTAATTTTACCCATCACGGTGAAGAACCATCATAGGACAGGCACTGAGAGATCCCTGCTCTGCTTCTAGTTAATCAGTTCACATCGATGGGACTGCGGAGGTAAATCGTTCTACTTGGCAAGGAATGAGCCACACTTGGACCAAAAAAAATGTGGTTTCAATTCAACGGCAGTAACAAAAACACAAGCTAAATCACCCTATAACACTAGTCTCTTGCAACATTGCTTTTTACTTTTTTTCCTATGAAAGAAATATTTTCCCCAAAGGAGGAAGGTGAGTATGTTTGGGAGAGTGACGTGGTTAGAGATGATTATTTTGACCTCCTGATTTTTCTGTCCTATTACGGATGAAATGAATGGTAATCGACTCAGAATGAAAGCAATTTCTAACATTCTGCAGTTTCAAATGATGGAGCTGTAAATGGAAGAAAGTTACATAATTGCTACATGGGACATGATCTTAGGTTCCATTTCATGGCATTTATTTATTTATTTTTTTCATTTATACATCTTGGGAGTGCCTACTCATTTGTGGGAGATGAGATATGCCTTGTTGTTCTTTCCCCCGGTTTGCTGTGTTCTGTGTTTTTTCCTCCCAACTCGATTCTGTTGAATATCTATGAGTCGTCACATTTTTAGTAAGTAATAACTGTGTCAAGCTGTGCGGACAAAATGTCCCTACGTAACTGTTAATAAGCATTGTCATTTTAAGCATGAAGCAGTTTAGCTAATGATTTATCTCTTATAATGCAGCACTGGGGCAGCTGTATGAGTCGTCTCTTTAGCAAGTCAAGTAATTTCTTTAACAAAATGTTAAGCACAGATGGGCCATAAGCTGTCAGTTAACTATTATTGTGCCTACATCTGCTGACTCTCAATGCACTGTTTTATGTATCCAGCCAGTCACTTAGCTGCAGCTCCTTGAAAGGCTGAACCCACTCTGATTGGCAAATAAAATGTTCATTTGTCTCTTCTTCCTATTGTTTTGTTTTGGTAACACATGTCAGCGGCTCAATTACCCAGTTCATTAACAGCTCCCAAAGGACACGATGGCCAGCCCGTGATAAGAGGGCAATTGTCGCACATATGGTCTATAATGACCTCTCTCTTGGCAATTGTAAATAAAAGTCACTTGGCCCTTTGCCTTTCAACTACTGTTTTCCTGTTCCCCCTTCAGTGCGCAGATGACCTCTCTCTGCTGTATGCGATCCAACCCCGGTAGCGCAGACCTCAGCTCCCTGCTTTTGGAATCTTAAGATGGATGGCAGCCCGGGCTCTTAGTTTTAATTATGACTGACTTTTAAGCTCTTGAGGGAGAAAGTTCTTATCACCGGAGACTATTCTTAGAAAGCTGTTAGCTGATTAATTAGTTAACTAATCAGTTTTCCTAATTGAATAGCAGCACATTTTCTTGGGGCTTTAGTCTCGTTTTTTTTTCCTCTTTGAAATGCTCTGGCGGTGGTTACCATGGAGTTTGGAAAAGCCATTTAAAAAAAATAATAAACTGCAGATTGAAGTCATTTGAGGTGGGGAAGGGATGGGGGGAAGGAGATCTCATCCCTGCTGGATGAAAGAGATTCATGTTATGAAAGGAATTCTAGTGACACACACACACACACACACACACACACACACACACACACACACACACACACACACACACC